>KK118419.1:481658-560476 GCA_000611955.2 Stegodyphus mimosarum
ATATAAAATAAATAACTACTGTTTATTAAACTTTAATTTAAATGATTATGTAAATTTTGATTTTCTTTTGATTTTGAATTTTAATGTTAAAAATTTATAACTTTTGTTTTTATTTCTGATTTTTATTTTAAATTTTAGAGTGTCGAAGATTATTTTTTCTTAAGGTTTTCATTTACTTCTGTTCTTAACGAGTAACTTAAATTGAAAAGAATATCTAACTCATTTTTTTAGCCTATAACAGGCTTTAGCTTAAATGAACTAATTTATTTCTATTAATTTAATATTGTTCATGACTTCTTACCTAGCTCTAACAAAATAATATTATTGTCCTTACTCTGAAAAAAGGCTAAACACTGTCACTTAATTGTGCTATCGTTAGTTGATAGTAGATTGGTTTGTTCCCTTTGACAAGTCAGTTAATCTGCGATCAATGACATTAACTACATTTTCAGTACTTTAAAATTTCTTACTTTTGAATTCAGTATTTTTGCGATTCAGGATTTTTTCATTCCAGATTTTGAATGGTCTTTCACTGCATTAGAGAACTAGATTATACTGATTTAAAATGCTAATTAGAAGACTTACTAAATTTTTTTCTTATAAATTCATGTCTTTAATTGAATTTCTGTTTCTTGGAGATAAAATATGAAAAACCTTTTTTAATAACATATATATATATAGAGAGAGAGATAGATAGATAGATACAGATATAGATATAGATAGAAAGAGAGAGAATATTACGTAGTACAATTTTAAGTATGGCAATATGAAAAGTCATAGTCTTTCATCTAAAGTTCTCAAATATATTTAGATATTTTGAGTTAGAAATATCTTTAATTAAATGTAGGTGGCATGAATTAAAATAATTAAGTAAATGAAGGCAATACTTTGCATTTAAATAGCGTAGGTTTCTGAATAAAACTGAAAGAATAGTATCTTACATTTTGCTGAATAGCAATAGTCTCGCGTTTTGAAGATAAAAATATTTTATTTCAGACAAAGTTGCTACTTCTCGATTTAAAATGTTGAATTTATTACTCAAAAGTCCTTAAATTCCTACAAAATATGAAATAAATCAAAAACAAATTCATAATATTCAAAATTCTGGCTTCGAAATGCAGATGTTCTGAAGGGAGACTACTTGTGTTCAAAATTTGGTGATTTTACGGGCTGCCGCTTTTCCGCAATGAGACGAATATACAAACAGAATATTCATTATATAATATTAGAAGTATTCAACTGCAGGTCCAAGTTTATTTGTTTAAAATTTACAGTGTACCCTAATATAATATCCACATATTTGTATCCAAAATCTGCGAAGGAAATTTTCAAATGTAGACATTAATGGAGTCTGTCAGGTTTACGTTCAACAGCATGCACTTACTCTCTCACGGAAAGTTCTTGAAGCACAAATCGCGTGTGAGGGAGGAAAAATAAAAATACTATTATCTAAATGCATTATACTTTAATGCCTACGTAACTTTGAGGTGCCTTTTTCAAAGTGCTTACGAAGCTCATAGATTCAGGAGCAGTTTTGAACAATTATTTTTAACCGCATTGCTTAAATCGATTTTACTGTATACGTTATTACAAAAGCACATATACGTACACTGTTTAATTATAGAGTAGTCAGCTACGGGATCGTAATTTATCCCCCTGTAACTCCATGTAGGAAATTTATCTTCACAATATGGCTAATGGGGAGATTTATATAATTTAGTACTTATTACATTCCGTTTTTCGAATCGAAGTGGGACATTACTTGAGCGCATACAGTAAATAATACAAAATGCAGACATAAAATGCATTCTCATACGACGTATTCTACACTTGAATAAAATACGTATCGTAAAGAAGCATAATAAGCTACATTATAATAAATTCAGTTCACGCCGAAGGAAATCCTAAAGTATTAAAAGGAACATAAATAAGACCATCAAGATACATCGAAACCCTCCTTTGTCCCCACACATAATTCTGCAGCCGTAACAAGGATAATGACGTGCCTGTCCTGAAGTGCTAGTAAGGCACGCAATGGATGAAATTCTGTCTTACTTCTTTATCCTACTCATATTAGCGAACTAATTTGCATGCATGTAGTAATTATTGTACAGATTTCTGTGTCTTAATCACCTAATTTTTTTTAACTCGGATTTCTTTCAAATGAGTCTTTCAGAAAGAAGAATTGGATGAAAAAGAAATAGCCGAGGAAATAATGAGAGGAGAACTACCTCGCTGTAGAAGGTCGTCATTACTTTCTACACTCCGCTAAGATAAAGAATCAACTGCTTTTGCCTGGAGCTTTCATTATAAAACTTCTTCTTTTGCCATTGTCATTAGCTCGATAATGTGGTTCACGTGAGCACGCAAGTGCCTTTACTCTCCGAGCTTACTTTTACGCTTATCTGAATTTTTTTTTTGTTGTTGTTGAAAAGAATGCTGCTGAAAGCGCAGAATTATAGAATTACCTGTTCGCTAGAAGGAGGAGGAAAGTGTGAATCGACTTTAAAGTGGAGAGCATTTGAAGATGTGTGTTTTAAGCATAATAGAAAATGAATTCGAACGCAGCGCAGCACTACAATTCGGCGTTTCATCGCCAAAGTGATAATTAAACTAAAGGTTATAAAAATTGCTTTCAAATCTGATGATTTGGAAAATAAAACTAAAACTTTTAAAAGCAATTGTGAACAATATTGCTGATGGTAGAAGCTACTTCGATGTTTTATGCGCTCCAATCTATTATTAGTAATCAGGGCAGTGCATGACCTCCAAGTCTTCGTTCAAAAATCGTTTACTTATAGAGGAATTTAAATTGAAAATAGTAAAATATCGAGCTCTTCTTTCAGAAACAAGCAAGAAAGCAAAAACTAATTTTGAAGTAATATTCACATCATCATAGCATAGCTAATAACTACAAGTTTACGAAATATTTTTGAATCAGACCGGATAATTTTTATTAATTTTATTAATTCATTTGATGCTGTATTATTTTGAAATCATTTTTGTTACTATTTTTCTAATTTGCCGAAATATTTAGGTAAGAGTTCGAGATGCACTAATCTTGAATTTGGGAACTCATAAATTTATACATTTACATCACTTAATTTAAGTAATGGAGTTTATTTTCTGTGCACATTTATGACCTACTTGTGTTGCATCATACATTAAGTAATTTAAATAAACAGTTTTATTTTTCTACGTAAGTTCTTACCTATTCACTTTTGTGTCACCTGTTGTTTCAGTGTAGCGCTCGAATTCAGCTTTTCAACTGATCAGACAAGCCTCTTATAGAGAAGTTTTTTTTTTTTTTGAAGATTTTAGCTTTACATTATTTCGGGCAGCATATAAGCATTCTGTACCGTGCCACGCACATGGGGAAGAATCCCTGCTCGTAATTGGATTTGACGTCTGATGACATCATTTCTTCTACGCTTAAGAACGCCTTGACTTTGCTTGGGCTCGAGGGCACACCTCCATACCGTTTGTTTACATTTTTTATAGCAATACCGAAAAGATTGTTACATGCGTTGTATTTTTGTTGCTACGAGATTACACTTCTTGCAACACTGTAGTGTGCATTTAATATGAAAAATGTAGCGATTTGTTTTCCTAGAGAGAAAAAGTATTATTTCTTCATGTGTTAGCTCCGTAAACGTGTATTAATTGCAGAGATTTTTAATAAATGTATTCTTAATTTAAATTCTTCATATTAAAAGTATTAATTCATTGTTTGATGTTCATAATATACCATTCTCTCCAGATGCAATCTCCGAAAGCATGAGACAAGTCAGTTTTTGGAAATAGCAGAAACGATGTTGGGAGCTAACATAGTACACAGTAAATTCGCAATATTTTGAATGCCTGAAACATTAAAATTTATTTTTGAAGTTAGACTAATATAGATTTGGAACAGAGAAATAGAGATACGTATTTCAAATTGAATAATATTTATGAATATTGCCAAATTTTAATGTATAACATCTTTTCTACCTCTGCATAAAAACAGTGTTTGTCAGAAAAGGAAGTTTCTTTTCTTATACACGTGTAATAAATTCGGCGACAAACTGAATGAACTTTTTACTTTCATTTAAGGCAACAGATTATTAGCAATGTGAAAGACATATTAACATGGAAATAACATAATATTTGCTAATTAACTAAACATTTTCTGCAATGTGAAAGGAGCAAAATGCAGCAAAACTGCAATAACAATAATATACTTAGTAGCACACACAATGTCTTTACAGTAGGGTCGATGATCGTCGTGTTTTTGTTTTTGTACTAAATTCACGAACACAGCTATTTATATAATCTAAGCGCTTAAGATTGCTTCTGATATTAATGGCATCTTTGAAAGATTTTATAATTTTATTATTTTATGAAACAGGAAGCCATGTGCTGAACGCTGCAGCTAAATGTTTCCGTTTCAAAGAAAACAAACGATAATTTTCACGCTTCTGTGTCACTCATGCGCGTCATTCAACGAAACAAAAGAAAAAAAAACTAAGAATCCCGCCTAAACGTCATTACGCTAAGAGACAATAATGTCATCGGAAAATATGTCCAATCACAAGTACGGATTTTTCCCTACGAGCGTGGCGCGGTACAGAATGCTTATATGCTTTCGGGCAATGAATGGAAACCTAACATTCAGATCTACGCATCATGCTTTCTTAAATGGTTTTTTAAAAGTATATTATGTATGTTGTAATTTTCTTATAGCAGTTACAATGATTTATTTAAGGAAATTTTAGAACTTAAAAAATGAAATAATAATTGAAAATTGGACAGAAAGTAAGAATTAAATACTCATTGTCGGTTATAATGCTACAAATATATAAAATTTTATAATGATTTTCCTAAAATAAATCTTAAGCTTTATGAGAACAAATATGCGTTCTTTTCTGATGACCATTTTGTACATTAAATGCTCATTTAAGTTACAAACTTCTTAATGTTTTAACTTTTGTAATTACTTTTCTAAAATAAAAGTTAAGATTTATCGGAACAATTATGCCTACACATCATTTCGTACATATCCAAGAAGACTGAAAATTTTAAGACGATTCTTACGCATATATAACGTAACGATTATGAATGGATGATTTATGGAATTTTCAGAATAGTCACTTTATTTCATGATAGGCGGGTAATTATGTTAAGTTAACATGTTTCGTGTGTGAATAAGAGATTTGGAGTAAGAAGTCCAATAAGATAATATTTGCGAACTCCCAGCCAAATATTTTACATGAAAACTCTTTAGCAAAGAGAAAATCATTTTAGCAATGCTTCAGTTAAAACTGAATTTCATAAAATACTCGCGAAGATAACGGTAAAAAATTATAATTGCTTCCGGACCTTCTCGAGAATTTCCCTCTTCTGTAAGGAATGAAGCTGAAATGAAGTAATTTTGGTGAAAAAAGTAATAGAAAACTAATAACAGACAAGAAACATTGAACTTGTTTTGAAGGAAGTTGAAATGGAATTTTGGATTGTTCTAAACATACCATTAATATAGTTTGAAAATGTTATGACTAGTCAAAAATAAGATTAAGATATTTAAAGCTTTTTATGATGTTCAGCTTTATTAACAAAATCATTTAAATATTTTTTAGGTCCGAATAAAAATGTTCCTTATATTTAAGTGCACTGATGGTTTTTGCATATATGCGTAGAGGAGTTTGTTTTGCATGAAGTTTTTCTACTGTATTATACGGAATGCTTTGAATTAAGGATTTATGGATGAATAATTATTATTACTCAGAATCCGTTGCAGAGATTGTTTTCCTCATAATTCTTTCCGCAGGCTATGCAAATGCATACATGCAGATTGGTTTAACATAAATTCGAGTGAGGGGGACGCGTGTGATCCGAGAAAAAATTAAAGGCATTTCAGATACAATACCGAAAACAGAGTAAATTTAGTTTAAATAAAAATATTTCACAAAATGTTTTAGTTTTATATGGCGGCCATTCATAAAACTGCATAATGAAATTTGTGCAAAATTTAAACTACCTTCTGAATTGCATTTTGTCTATACTGTTTCATCTTTTGTGTGCATAAACTAATATTAAGATAAAAATATATTATCTTCATATTTTTTCCCAGGGCTAAAGCGCAGTTTTTATTACTATATTTTTTTAAATCGATCCTGTATCGTGATTCAATCAATACAAACTTTATATCGATTCCCATTCAAAAGTGAAAAACACATAAATGCAGAAAAAATTAAGTACTGGAGCTCAGCGTAAAAATTAGCACAAATGAGTAAGAACTTACTCTTGGCTGCGGTTCTTTGGAGCTCAGCCCATCATTATCAAAACATGTCATTCTCTGTTGTAAACAGAGAATTCCTGTATTAGTATTACAGTACTCGGTATTCCTATTTCTTCATTATTAAACTGTATTTAGTTTTTTTTTCAAACTGTTTGTATCTAAATGGGCTTATCTCATAAAGCTATAAAATTTCAACAGTTTGCAATTCATATTGGGATTTTATTTTAGATTTTGATAGCTGTCGCTCTCTCGTCCAATTTTGATCAAAGTGTTATTTTTCTTTAAATTGTGATGCTTAAAATACTGATACCCCCATCTGACATCAATTAACAGCGCTTGTGCCATGTTTCTATTTTAATTTAAATTTCTTGCTCCTGGAAAAAAAATTTCTTCTTTCACATTTTCCTCTGTTTCTTGAGCCCCTTGTTTTCTTGTTTCTTAATACAAGATGTTCAATTTATAAAATTACTTTCGTAAAACTGTAAGCTTAAGTATTTATAAGAGAAACCTTTCATACAGCGTACATTGTAAACGATGTAAAATAAGGTTGACACATTTCAGTACATTTGCCTACACATTCTTTTGATACTTTGACTTTAGGCTGGCATCAACGCGAACTTTATCGCGCTAATTCCGGCACCACAGATAATCCCCGGGTGGGGTAACCTCGCATACGAAACGTCATGTAGATTTCTCAAGCGAGAACAAACAGGAGAGAAGAGAGAAGATAGGCCAACACCTATAAGGGCGCCGATCAACCGGTATCCGAAAACGGGGTAGTTGCAAGGCGACCCAGTCCTGGTCACAGGCAGTCACTTGGAAAGTCACCCTCCCGAATGCTGACCCAGAGACGTTGCTTAATATTCGCTCTTGTAAATAGCGGGGAAATTTAGAAGTCAGGGGAAATTAGGTATTATTGGAATAAAATGTGTGGCATAAGACCTGAGATTTATGTCTGCTTCCAGCAATTCATATTTAAAGTTATCAGCGTAATTTACAGCTTCATTAGTGATTGCTTTGTTATTGAAATTGCTATTAATTTTATTGATGAATGTTCTGAGGTGCTGGAGCTTGAGGTCTCTATGTAATTGTACATTTCGAACAAACCAGGGAGCTCCAGTAATTTTACGAAGGAAGTTGTTTTGAAAAACTTGCAGTTTATTGAAATCGTTGTTAGAGGCAGAACTCCAGGCGGGTGAGGCATAAGTAAGGATGAGGAGTAGAATAGAAGTGTAGATACGTTTCTTCCTGGCAAGGTCTAATGGTGATGCGGGATTGAGTAAGTGTTTGAGTTTCCTTGAGATTCCAATGACTTTACTTACTGCCATTGAAATATGTGCATTCCTTGTAAGAGTGCCGTTAAAGTTAACTCCAAGATAAGTAGCTTGATTGACCTTTGGCAAGTAGCTTGATTGACCTTTGGCACCATCTCATTAAAAAGTGTCAAGCTCATATTGGTTGATTTTATTTTGTGTCGTCCAATGAGGAGTAATTTAGACTTGGAGCCATTAATACAAGTCCTCCATTTGCGGCACCAATCTTCTATATCGTGGATATGGGATTGAATCCGGTAATGGCATGTCCGGGATTGAGCGAGCTGGAAAGAATCGCTGTATCGTCCGCATAGCAAGCGGTGATGTAATTTGGTGTATCGTCGAACATCGGGAAATCCATTACGTAAATGAGATAGAGAATCGGGCAAAGGATTGAACCTTGAGGCACACTCGCTTTGATGCTGGTAGTAGCAGACTGGTGGTCGCCCTGCCTGACACTGAAAGCTCTGTTGGTAAGAAAAGAGCACAAAATCAAGATAATCTCTCTGGAGAGATCGAGAGAAAAGCAGTTGTTTGGTGTTTGTGAATCGCAGCACTGATGAATTCCACAATGCGAACCAACTGCATAGTAGTGGAAAGCCCACTGTGAAATCCAAACTACTGGTTAGGAAGAGATTTTAGTGCTAGATGCATGCGTTTGTAAATAATCCTCTCCAGTATCTTCCCCAACGTTGGGAGCAAACTGATTGGCCTGTAGCCATCCAATCGTGAGCCGTCTTTCCCGGGTTTGGAAATCAGGATGACAACTGCTTGTTTCCACGCCTAAGGGAAGTAACTCAGGTACAGACAGGCGTTATAAATACCACAGATTATGCTAATAATATTTCTTGGAAGAATTTTTATCATAGGATTTGAAATGTTATTCTTGCCAGGCGCTTTTCTTTTATGGAGCTTAGAGATAATTGTTTTTACTTCCTCAGGGAAGGTGAAGGTGGGGAGATTAGTGGCACTAGGTTGGTATAACCAATTTTCTACAAAGCTATCGACGTGACGGATAAAATTGGGATCAGAGGGAAAACTGTTAGGGGGGAATTGTTTTGCAAAATATGTAGCAAAAGCTTTTGCTTTATCTTCATTGCTGTAAATGAAGCCTGTGTCAACCTTAAGGGGCTTGCTGCTGGTTTTTTTGCCTTTGTTTGCCTTCTAACGTATTTCCAGAACTCTCCGTCTTCAGTACTTAGATTATTAATTTTGTTGTTCTAAAGTTTGATTCTGTGTTTGTCGATCATTCGTTTGATTGTCCTGTTTAATTTATTGATTTCTGATTTGATCGCTAGGTCACGTGAAGATATGTAAATTTTCCTTAAGCGGTTTCTTGATTGGATGGCTCTTTTAATGTCATGTGGGATTTTGAAAAGATAATTTTTGCTATTGACTTCTGACATAGAATTGTTATAGGCATTCTGGATACTACTCTTTAAGTTCAAAATTGCTTCAACAATATTTTCAATTGTTTTGAGCGAATCAGTGGGAGGGGGTGCGCTTTAATGTAGCTTGCGAATTTATTCCAGTCTGTAACTTTATAAGTGTCAAGAGTGTCTGGTTTTTCAATTCCCAAGTGCGCCAGTTCAGGTATGTGATCCGACGAAAGGTCGTTAGCAACCTTAGTAACTATTGGACGGTTATCTGGTGTGAGAAAAAGATCCAGTATGTCGGGATTCTGTCGCGGGTTTGTAGGCCTATAAGTGTATTCGTCAGGAGGATAAATGTAAAAAGGATTATTGTAAAGAAAGTTGAAGAGAATTTCTCCATTCTTGTTCATTCCCTTACGACAATTACGACCCTTACTTTCCCAATTCATTCCCTTGAGACATCCCCAACTAATGTGCTTTGCGTTCAGGTAGCCGCTAATTATGCTAGGGCATGGGTTGCTAAGAAGGCTGCGTAAATGAATATTATGCAATTTAAAATCAGGGGTATTGTAAAGAGCACAGAGTACCATACTATCCCAGTTTGGGATTTTAACGATAGCCTTGACTTCTTCGAAGCCTTGGCTGTTATCAGAAGCATAGAAGCAAGATTCCAAATTCCTTTTAACATATATGAGGGCACCTCCACCACGGTGCCTAATCCTATGACAGCGGTAACTTCGATAATTAGAGATGCATAGCGAGTGAGCGGGAGCTGCATGTGTTTCAGAAATAAGGGCGATGTCAGTATTGTCTCGCGAGGAAGTCCTGCAATTCACTGAGTTTTCCTGTGGGATTATGCGCGTTCCACGCCATGATCGTTATAGGTATCAATTTGTTAAGGGGCCTACGATCCATAATTTAAAGTACTTTCGGGCATCGCTGTGTTTGGCACAACAGCCATGCTAGTAGTTCTGTGTAGGAGAGCAATAAGGTCAGATAGGTTTTTCATAACCTGTTGGGCATATGTAACCGCTTTTTGTATTTTATCAGCAAAAATATCTGATTTGACGGCCTCAGCGTAAGACTTATTCACTCGAATCTATCCTCGATTTTGGGATGGCTAGGTTTCTACACATTCACCATGTTTCTGGAAATCTTAGGGAGTTGTTTTTATTTATTCTCTGGATGTTATCTTCATTTTCAATTGTATCCAACGTTTATTTTCAAGGTCTGCGCTCTGTGGTAATATATACAGTTTGTTTCAATAACGTCCACGGAAAGCTGTGCTAATAAGATCTGGAAATATGAATAGCTATAACGTTAACTATGAGGTAACATATTTTCTTCTTACTTAGCGATGTGCCTTCGTAAAGTAATTGTGAAGCACGTCCGGTTAGAAATCGGAAGGTCTTTAATTTACTACATCAACAGAGCAGCTGGTCTGCTTGGAGATGGTGCTTATCAGACTGTTTAAACCCTGCCAATAATCGAAATCGGTTCTCGAAATGCTATACTGTTGCAAACATACTCCGTACACATTTGGCAGTTGACACGTAGTAATAAACTATTACATATGTACAAAGAAAATAATACTGCGAAACACGTAATACAGTTCATAACATATGCACTTAAAAACATATTGTGCAATAAAAAATTACTAGTACACCAGTATAAGTACATACATACAGCGTTATGGTACAATTATAATATTAGTACAATATTAGATAGAATATCATATTCCATTACTAATGCACTTTACAAATCTGTTGCATGTGTATGAATACTGTTATACAGAATTTACTTGCAGTAGAATACTGCATGTTCATTGTACTACACTGAGGTAAATACATATTTATTGATTGCGCATGATCACTGGATGTTTTTTCTACTTATTTAAAATATTATTCCTAAGATGTTTATTGAAGGATAGCTACGTTATGAAGCAAATTTTTAATTCAGTGCAAAAACCATAATAAAGTTATTTTGAATTTTAAAGAAAATGTTCATAACACCTCCAAAAGTAGTGAACTTCACTATCGAATAACATTAAAATCCTGACGAAGAGTTCAAGTGTGAAGAAGGTAGAAATTGGGATAGAGCTGAGAAATTTCTTTGATCTGCAATAAGGTATGAAATTCTTCAAAATTACGCATTTGGAAATATTATGGATATGTGTTCCGATTAATTTACACTACATGAAGCGGAAGTAAATTTTATATTTAGTTAAGTAGAAAAATCATATCACTTAACTATTTAATTAAAATATCAAAACGACAATCCACTTCGATTGAAGATAAAATTCTTTCTTGTTTGTGTCAAAAACGACATCGAAAGCTTTATTAAAGAAAACAGAAAGGTTAAATAAAGTCAATAATCAAATTTTTAAGGAAGTTCAGATTACGAAGATTAGTTCTCTACGTACATATATCTGGAAACTTCTAGTAAAACTTTTGCACAGCTTTCATTTTTCTGCATGAGCTTTCAATTACTTCATCTCCTTCGGAGAGCTAATGTATTATGTGAAAAAACTAACATCTGTTGCAGCATAATTAAAAACTTCAAGATTGATTAAATTGTATATACAAAGGAAGATAAATTATTGACAGATAAAAATTAGACAATGTATTAAATATTAATCTTGGTTGTATTTTAAAAGAGTTTATAAATTGATGGTAAGCAAGGAAATTAATTATAATCTATGGAGATGATTTTTATTTTAATTTTTTAAGGCGAAGCATCTCCGCTTCCTTTCGGGAAGGAAAATAATAGCAATAAATTAAACATAATTCATTTTCCATGGGCAACGAAATTAATGTCCTGCATTAATACTACATATACTATATATTAGAAAAATTAATGTTTTGTTTAAAGTGCAATGCTCGGTATTTAACCATCATACAAACAATAATTGGAAAAGCGGTAACATCCTGTTTATAAGTTTGTCGTTGTGTGTTCAGTTAAATCCTATTAATTTTACACTTATCATTTTATTTTAGTTGACGAAATACGGTATGGTGGAATACGGTATACAGTAGGATAACTGAAATATTACGGTATGGTAGCTGTTAAATTACTATATTGTTAAAATATTACCTGTAAATTTTGTTTGCTTAGAGCGTTATCCTCTAAACAAATTTCGAGAAAAAAAATTCTTTATTTAATTTGTAGAAAAAGCGGGTTTTATTTGCTTTTTCTAAACAGCTCTAAACAGCTTTTGCTGCAGCAGTTGCTGCAGCTTTTGTTTTAATGGATAACGCACGTCTCCATAGAGCTGACATCGTCGATGACTAACTGGAGAGTGAAGGGATTGCGCGTAAGGCGTGTCCAGTATATTCGCCCGACCTTAATCCCATTGAAAAACTTTGGGATGCTCTCAGCCGTGCTGTATCTTTACGTTTCCCACCTCCACCCACTCTCACTGAGCTAGAAACTGCTCTAAAAGAAGAATGGCGATTGCTTAATTCTGCGGTGGTTGACGACATAATTAAAAGCATGGTCACAAGGTGTGAAGTTTGTATACAGATGAGGGGGGATCACATAGCCTATTAATGTCCTTTTTTTCATTTTATGCTATTTATTTTCACTTTATACATAATTCTGTTTAAGTCTCCTGTATGCCATTACCTGATAACTTACAAAAATTTAATATTGTTTACATTTCTGTATACAATTATTGATTTTGTTTTATGCATAAATATATATGCTACTTTCTTGCCGAATTTTGGGTCAATCAAATCAGTATTGGTTGATTTTTTTGCATTTTACATCTTCGTGCTTAACTTTTGGAAGTGAGTGTAGATTAAGGTAAAATAGTCAATCTAGATCCTGTTATAACATAACAAACCATTTTTTCCATTCCAGTCCATTTCGTTCGCACAAATTTAGAAAAATTTTCTCTTTACACAACTAATACAAATATTTTAATTCACGATCGGCATTTCTAAAGGTATTAGCGTTATCAAAATAAACATCTGTAGAAATACCTCTAAATGCAAAACATTTATGCTATGCTTGAATAAAACACTCTGTACTTAAATTTAATACTAAATCTAAATGAACACCTCGAGTCTCCGAGGAGGTGAACAAGGAAATGTACCGTTTTATAACATCTTTTAAATGCAAAGGTCCAACAAAATCTATTTCACTTAACATAAAACGGCTGAAGCACTAGCAGAAAATAGACGCAAATGTGCAGGTAAGCTGCCTATATCTGAATGCACGAGCGTTTCCGGCAACTTCGCTGTGAAAGTGTTAAGGGGAATTTAAGGTACTTTTTCCTTCCTTACAGCGTACCTTCATGGTATAAGTGTGAAGCACATCCAGTTGCAATCGAAGGGTCAGGAGTTCTAATCCTGGCAAAGGCATAGTACATTTCTCACGTCTTGTGTTTCAAACAACCGAATGACTGTGCAGTGCTACGGAATCAGATCAACTAAAAACAACTACATTTACTCGTTTAAGTAGTTATGGCTAATACAAACAATCACTAAGATCATAGATTTAATGCTGAAATGAGCGATGTTATAAACTTTTCCTGATTCAGTTAATTTATTGACTAAAACAAAGCTACAAGTACCTTATTAACTTTGATTGTAACCCATCCGCATTAATGACTATCTTTTTCCCCCGAAAGTAATATACGCTTTTGTGTGTAAAGGAAGTGAAAAAGCCTCTCCTCTGTCTGTCTGTCTGACTTGGGGAAAGCTGCAACGGATTGGCGGTGGTTCTCTGCGTTATAAGCTAAAGAGACTTTACTGGTAGTTCGAAAGATGACACCCGAAGGAAAGACTTTAAATACTATTATAGTGGTCAGACGTGGCCGATTCGAAAATAATTTTTATTGCTGGACACAAACAAATTATCGAACCATATTCCTCATGGTCATGGTCGCACTTGTCCAGTATGGAGGCTGACCAACAGAAGGTTTTGGTTTAGATTATAAAGGTTTCAGTTCTCGAAATTTTGAGTCCATGTTCCGAGTTAGCTACGTCATCAATGTTACGCAAGCCATGCAAGATGGATTGATCTAGGAAACCAGAAAAGTTATTACGAGTTTTAGATTTTTAGAATAGAAAAGGGAAATTAAAGGCTACTGCTAATTTAAATTATAATTTTGATTTACATAATTTTTGCTTACAGACTGCAAAATATATTCCTTTAAGAAAAAAAAAATTTTTTACCTTAAAAGCAAACAACAACTGCTGCAGCGTACAATTTCACAATGGGTTCTAGGACTTCATCTCTATACCGGAGAGCCGTCAAAGAACCCCGTTTAAAGATATGTAGGTCGGTGCGGTATCCTAATAAAATCCCTGCCCACACCATAATGCTTCTGCCTCGGAATCCGGGATGTTCGGTGATGTTTTGGAACTGATTGCGTGTTCGTTGTTCACGCCATATCCTTATACGCTTGTCATCTGGCTCCAGAGCAAATCTTGAATCATCAGTATACATGACATTGCCCCAGTCAGACACATTCCAATTAACATGTTCCCGGCACCACTGTAATCGTGCCCTTCTTGACTGGACGGATAGAGGAACACAAACTCGAGGTACCCGGGCGTACAGTCCATTCATATGTAATCTTCGGCGTACAGTAGCTGCAGATATCGCCTTACCAGTGGAGGCTGTAACCATAGATGCCACACATTTGGATGTCGCTCTGCGACTCCGCTTGGCTACAATAGCAATATATCGATCTTCCGCGGGGGTTGTAACCCCTGGGCGACCGAATGCGGGCCTTCGGACAACTGTCTGTGTGGTTTGGACGCGTTTCCATAAACGTGAAATTACAGAATGATGAACGCCGAAGAAAACAGCAACATCTGTAATCGACTGTCCTGCTTCAATGCGCTCCACAGCACGTCTTCTGGAAGTCATAGAGATACGTGTCTTGAAAACAAATTGTACGAAAATTGTAAATACCTTCTATCAGCACTTACAATCAACTTCTGTAACCCTTCATAAAGCTGGCTTCTTATAAGACTGCCTTTCTTCCACATTTCTTGACATGAAAGCGCGATTGGCTGTTACCTAATATATTTGCATACTTCCATCTACCTCTGCAGGCAATTGTATCCTCTTCAATTCTGATTGGCTTCAAAAAATTAGCATTTTCCTCTCCGTGCTTAACTTTTAGAAGCGAGCGTAAATCTAAATTAGAATCCCCAAGATCTTAATTTATTATAAGATAGAAGCATATACAATTACTATTAGAGCACTTTTAAAAAAATACATATTTTAAAGAATATTTGCTAGAATTAAGATTAGTCATGGTTTCAAAATCTTCAAAAGTTACTCCCGCTTTTAAAATTAATGATGATGTACTTGTACGAGAAGATAATGTGAAACGTTGTAACTGAAGCTTAGTTAGGATTAAAGAATTATTTCCTGGAAGAGATGGTAAGATTAGATCTTGTGAGAATCCGTTGGATAAGGATGTTGTTGGGAGACCAATCGAAAGTCTTTATAAGCTTGAAGTTCAGTAAAATTTATCATGCATTTACGGATACATGTTGGAGGAGTGTTAAATATAAATTTTAATTAATATTAATTTTAGTGTCATATTTGTGTATATGTAGTCCTTGGTGTTTATGAATAAATGTTGCGTAGGTGAAATTAAATAGGTGAAATAAATAATAAAAATTGAAAACAAAGCAGTGTTAGGTACATCTGTTGTTCTTAATTCCATGGCCGTTGTACAGACACCGGAGTAACATCATGGCTGTTCATTTGTGGGACGAGAGAATTGTGGGAGAATTGTTCATTTGTGGGGCGTTCTCTCTTTATTAACTTAAATTTGATCCAGTCTGATTTATTATAAACTTATTCGTTTTCTTCATAGGGAACGCAGGATTAGAGAACCCTGAGAATCAAAGGTAGACTGGAAAAGTTTTGCGGTCACTAGTTACGTTCCCTAGACCTTAATCAAAGCAGACATTCTCTCGTCCCACTAATAAACAGCCATGATGTTGCTCTGGTGGCTATACAACGGCCATGGAATTAAGAACAACAGATGTACCTAACACTGCTTTGTTTTCAATTTTTATTATTAACTTATTTCGCCTATTTAATAATATAATCTTCGCTTTCGGACTTAATACAATATATTTGAAAAATGAGCATCAGTCTGAGTTTTATATAATTTTGTTATTGAAAAATTACTTTCATAAATATATGGAAGCATAGAAGACTTTTCTTCAGAAGTAATAGAGTTTCATTTAAAATCTTCCCCAAAATATAGATATTATTTTTATTAATTCAAAAATACTTGAAAGGCGATAAGAAGAATGCAAAAATTGCGTAAAGATATTTTTAATTATCGAAAAAATACTTGCCGCAAACGGATGCTCTTATTACATGCACAAATATTCATTCTTTCATTTTGCAGCACGTAGTTGTCCATGTTAATGAGCATGCATGTTTCACGCTTGAAATTTATCAAATTTCTTATATGCATTTCTGCCTGTCAAGAAGAAATTAACGAACATTGAAAATTTCAAGATTGATTAAATTACGATATAACGGGATAAACTGTTAGCAAATAGTGACTATTAAATGTATAAATAATAACCTTTTCATTATAAAAAGATCACTGTAAAGGTGGACTACTGACTACAAATTTCACAGATTTTCAATTAGGAAATTAATTTTATTGTTTTCAACAATAGTGTCCTTGCATACTGGTGCTGATATCTTGTTTAGAAGTTAGTATTGACAAAACAGCCTTACAAAGCTTCTACTCAAATTTAGAAATGCCAATTAGCAGATCCATTTTTAAATCTTCAAACTATCGGGTTTTAACAAAAGTTTCCTGACACCGCAAATATCGTCTGCGCAAACAGTTAGCGTTGGCGTGTTTAATCATATTTTGTCAAACGATTTTTGGCATTTGAAAGAAAGAGACTTGCTTTAGAACACTGTGTTGTGAAATATGTAAAAGAATATCGTTATCATTATGTACAAGGCCTCTGAAATGGAACTATTACGCTACCAGATTAGAACTGTCATAACTTCCAGTTCTGTTGCAGAACGTCAGCTACAGATTGTCACCAAATTATGTGTACAGCTTTAGTTACTAATGTTATACCATATGACATTGTGAAGGTTTCGTATCGAAAGTTCAAAAACAAGGACTATGACATTCAAGAAGCGGAGCGCTCTGACCAGCCTACTCATGTTGATGACGCCTTCCTGCGACAAATTCTGTCAGATCAGTATGCAATGACTCTAGAGCTTGCTAAGAAGTTAGACGTTAGTGCCATTTCCAGTAGTCGAGCTATGCATCACATAAACTTGATGTAAAAGTTCAATCACTGGGTGCCGCATCTGATTCAAGCAGATATGGAAAGACGTGTTCGGGCCTGCACTAATCTGCTGGAATATCAACGCAAGGACAAAGCTCTGGACCTGATCGTCACTTGTTATGATAAGCGTATTTACTTCAAAACCACAGGCCGAAAGGGAGTTGGTATGCGCCATGTGTGCCCATCGCCAAATTCGCAAAGCGCTACTTACTAACAAAAAGATCATGCTTTTCATCAGGTGGGATTGTCATGATATTATCCACAAAGCGTATCTGAGGAAAGGTAAAACCCTCGCAGTAAGGTGTACAGCGAGATGCTAGTCCGTGTTGACGCTGCTATCAAGGAAACACTTCGGGCTGAGTTCCTGCGCAAAAAAAGTTATGTTCCATCAAAATAATTGAAGACCATAAGTGTCGGCATTCATCGGCTGGAGTCTGAAGGGACTCGAACGTTATCTTTTGCCACACCTACCATATAGCTCCAACATCGTTCTTTCGGACTTCTACATTTTTTCACATCTGCATCTACATCTTGCTGGTGCATTTTCCATTCTGAAGAATGAGGTTGATCTGGTTTTGGTCTCGCGGCCACCAAGTTTCTGAGCCGAAGGTTTAGAAAAACCACCAAAACATTGCTAGAAAATCATAGGTTTGGGCAGGGCGTACTACCAGCACTAGGTACTGTTTCATGTTTTCTCCCTAAATTTATTAAGAACGTTTTTTGGCGAAAAACTTCCGTTACAACCAGATATTTTATTTCTATAATCGTATGCAAGGAATATATTTAGAAAGAAAACCGATTTTCTAGTGTAGCACAGATTTCTTAGAAAAAGGACCTTTAAATTCTTAACTAACTTACTCTTTACGTTAATTTTGAACCAAACACGCAAAGTGAATAAGAAAAAATGAACTATAAATTTATATACAGATTATTCTTCGAATCCTGTATTGAAAGACGGGTTAGACTAATCGAATGAGATCAACGTAAGCGATAGGAAAATGAGTCCTCATTATTTGCTCAGTGGTTTGAGGAGAGATATAAAGGGATCATTGTTCTTATGGGAGCGATATCGGAAAAGTGTGGATGAATCCGCAGAGACTTGTGCAAAGCGACGTCGTGGTGAGAAAGCCCAATCCTAGAACGAAAAACGTGCTATATCCCTTGGGAGTCTAATCATTCGTCCGCAGTCAGAACGAGAGCAAAGAAAAAGAAACTGTCAGAAAATGAAGTGTAGGATCGGGATTTTCCTCACAGATGGATGATTTTTCCCTAAGGCGCTCGGGTTTTTGCCTAACATATTAGCAAAGCCATTTCCCACTTTTTGGTAAACTGACCTCATTTTTATGATATATATAATAGATGGGTGTTTCTTTGTATCTTATCAGTTTAGTCATAGTACCCAAGAAGTGTCACGTACTTTTATTCTCCGCAATCACGTACGTAATCGGATAAATCGTTTAAGACAACGAAGCCCAAACCTCTAGATACTGGATCTTGGTTCATTGTTGCAATAAAGTAGTATATAAGGATCATGGAAACTCTCATAAAAAATTCTCAAGAGATTATTGAACATAAAGCAATCCCCTTTATTAGGTAAAATTCATTTTCAGAGAACGTTCTTATTTATAAAATATCGAAGAAGATAGTTCTTTTTACAAAATATAGAATTAATTTGATTGGGGAGCCAGTTTGCTCCTCTCTTTCTGACAGTTTCTAATTATACCGATATTAAAGGCATACCACAACAATCGGTTTATGTGTTACCTTTTAATATCACTGATTTTTCATTTCATACAGTTTTATTGTTTATTTTAAACGAATGCACTATTTTTGCGCATTTTTTTACGTGTAAGTTTATTACAGAAGATTTCAAAACCCAATAACTTTAACAGTACAAAACTAAATCTCTCAACTGAACCTGATATCAGTTTTTCCAAAAAGGATTTAAATTTTAAAATATATCACATGACTAGATTATTACATTGCACAGGATTTTGGATATTTATTATCACATTTTACCAGTGAGTCATTTAAACCGCATATGTCCAATACTTCAGTTACCTGGATCACTTGTTCTAGGCCAAGCAAAAATAATCTTCTCGGCATTTTTATATTTAAAACTTAATGACTGATGTATGCAGTACTATATTTTGCAATACTAATTTACATACTACTACAGTAATACATGTATGGAAGGTTTATCCTAAGTTCATTAAAAGTTATTTTAAGTTTTGTATCTTTCCTACCTTATTCTAATTTCAGCTTACAATTTCCTGCCAGAATGTAATTTCAGAAAAGCAGTTAATGCATATGAAAAGAGTACTATTTAAGTAGATACTTCACCGACTTCGAGAGAGAGAGAGAGAGTCTGATTCCCTGACTAGCGCGCGTTTGCTTTATGGCTACGTCTCTCTTAGCTATTGCTATGCTCGGCCATACCTTAGGCCCTTGCTTGGCTTCGCCGATTTAATTAATACTTAAGGGACAACTAGTTAGGTTCTGATAGCTTCTGCTCTACCTTTCAAATAGCTTAGCTAAGCTGGTTTGGTTTAATTTATTATTATTTTAAGTTCAACCCCGATGGAGGCTTTGTGTAAAGTTCCAAGTAGGACCTGATTGTAAATATACTGAAAAACAAAGTGTTGTAAAACCTCTTTAAGCCTTACGTTTTTCTGTTCACACACTTAAGCGATTATTCGCTTGTTAGTGTTCGTGGAGTTCTAAGTTATAATTTTAGAATTAAACAGTAAAACTCCACAGTGCGATAAAGTAGAACGAGAAAAGAAATCTCTCAGATGTTTATCGTTAAATTTGTAAAATATTGCACCTCTATATATGCAAAAATTTGATAAGTTCATGTTACATACTTTATTGTTCCGTGTCAATAAAAATATTTCCTCCTCTGAAATACGTGTAAAATTCTAGTCTAAATTACAAAGCATATGTTTCTCAGTAGATAAATTTTCCCCCAAGACTTGTTAAATACAAAAACCGCATCTAATGCCTATTTTTATAACTGTATTTCAAATTATTCAGTTTCATCTATTCCACTCATAAAAATGCATTAGTGTACAAAATGTACAAAACAAATTGGTTTTTCAAATTACTTCCATGAAATTATTGAAAAGAGACTTTTGCAATGTGTGCAGTGAATAGCCAATTAAGTCGAAGAGTGATGCATATGCAAATATCAGCATCATGACATCAGAGGCTGTGTTAGGGCACGCAAAACTCAAGGCATCAGCGATGCAGTGCAAGGCAACGTAAGTAGGAGCAAGGAAGGACCAGTTCAAGGAATTTTTATGCAAATGAATGTGAGATTGTACATTCAGTAGGGCTACAAGAAAACATCAGGACGCCTTTGCACGTGGTAGAATGATTAGCAAGCTTGAGGCAGGCAGTAGTCTGACATCTGTCGTCCATGAGTTTAGAATTGATAAAAGTGTTGTTTCACAAGCTTGGTAAGCCTTCCAAATGACGGTTTAGCTGTAAGAAAAAGGTTGGTGGTTGTCGCCCAAGAAGAACAACGGTGACTGATGGCCTATATATTATGCAGGAGGCGAAAAGACATCAAAACCAGGCAGTGGTCGGACAAGAAGAACACCATTACATCTGAGAGGAAGCTTCGATCCACCTGGTCACGAAGAGACCCAATGATCCCAACCGGAATGACCCCTTCACCCCACGAACAAGGACAGCTATCAGCCCGAATGTTTATAAAGGAAATAAAGATTAAATAACACACACAAAAGAACAAGAAGTAAACACAAGGTACACAAACACACCAAAATACATCACGAGAACATCCTAAAATAATCTAGATCAGAACAACAATCTGTTTTCTACTAATATTAATAAAATTCATAATTGCTTTGGTATACAGCTTGAAAACCTTAAAATCAATAATATGATAATTAAAATTCTGTAATTTGAAATCTTTTCTAATGAAATCAGTTAAAGCACAGCCCGCCGCGGAGGGCTTACGATGTTACATAAGTAGTTCTGTAAATGAAATTTATGCAGAAAGAATGGAAACTTTCCATGACTAGATAAAAACTGATTGAAATCAATATCATTAAAAACACTAATTTTACTTGAATATCGATACGTGCATCAGCTTCTCAGTTTCAGTAAAATTTGCTATTTTCACATCAAATAGATTTTTTAATTTTGTCTTTAATGTCGTCAATCTTAAGCATACTAATAAGTACATCAAAAGTGTCGACATTATTAGACGTAAGTTTCAAAACGATTTCATCATATCCCTTAACAGCGCTTACAGAGACATGTTCTCGACGACCAGGAGTTGAACAGTTTTCGATTTTATTTAATCTTTCCATTACAGTCCTTTTAAAATCAATATTATCGTCTCTAACACATTTTATTTCTTGACCATTTGCTGGAATAACATCAGCCTCTACTAAATCAAAAGTTTGTAACGATGCCAAAAGAAGAATTCTGTTCAGTCATGTAATGAGTTTATCAGGAAGGGTACCAGCGATTTTTCTCTGACTCTTAATTTTCTTAACCATTCTATCCAGCTCCAAGACAATTGCCATTATATTATCGGCTTCATCTACAGCCAATTTCGTATTATCATCTTCACGAATAGTAACCTGTGATAAAGTGGGAGATACCTCAGTTCTATACATTATACAGACTGAAACAATACTTCATAAAAACAAACCAAACAAATTAAACAAATACACAATTCCTTAAAATGTCTTAAATACGCTTAATAAAGTAGGTTTTAATACATAATTAAGTTTCGATTAACATTACAATAGATCACGTTAGCGGCCAGTGTTCATAAACACTAATTACATCAACATAACAACGCAATACAACACGAGAATACAAATAAAACACATTAAAAAATTTTACAATCATTCAGCAGCAATTATCACTTCAGAACACATAAAAAAGTGTAAAACCACATACAAATTCATGAAAACGATTCAAATAACCTCAAAACCGGGTAAACCTCTCACACATATGAAAAAGGTAAAATTTTGCGCATAATAAATCGTCCAACGGGACGAAGAACGGTTTAAATAGTACACCAAAATATCGACAACTCTGTTCTGGTGAATGAGAAGGATATTCAGGTATAATTTAGGAGTTTTTACCAATAGGATGAACGTCTAAAACTCATAGTGCAAAGTAAGAACCTTTCAAAATGACAATAAACGGCAACCACATTAAGCCTAACTCCGGTTCGAAAGTTAAAGCGTTTGTAATAACAAAACTACTACATATAATTAGTAAAACAAGTATGAAATTAAACCGGAGAACGAATACAGTCAGAAAATGTAGCTTTCAAAGCAAATAGCACAGTATTTACCAAAAAAAGGCAAATAAGTGCAAGCTGACCTTACACGATACAATAACCTTGCGGAAATGCACAGAACCAGGAGAACAACGATACCTGATGACAGATATGTTGTGCTGCAAGCGAAAAGAGATCAAAACCAGGCAGAGGTATTGTGTCCCAGCAGATGCGCACTGCAACGGTACGACAGTTGTGGGAGGTTTCTGTAGCCAGTCTACTTTATAAACGTGACCTATTCATCCACCGTCCTGAAGGTTGCATACCACTGACAGCAGCCCATTAGCGACACTGTTTACAGTGGTGTATAGAATACGAAGACTGGGCACTTCATCAATGAACTCTCGTCCATTTTACCGATGAGAGTCGCTTCAGTCTCACAAACGAGTTTGGGCACCAGTTGATATGGAGAACGTTAGGAAGACGCTTTCATGCTAATAGCACCTGGGTGCCATTGATCTCGACTTTATTTTCATGGATGACAATACACCACCACATAGGACTCGTGCTGTTGAGGAGCACCTGGAAAATGAAGATATCCACAGAATGGATTGGCCGGAGTACTCCCTTGATTTAAATCTTATTAAACACGTGTGGGATGCGTTAGGGAGACGCCTGGCATCACGACCTTATCTGAACACCAGAAAACAACTGAAACAGATGCTGCTTGAAGCTGCTTGCAGAGGGGACCTCTTACGCAATGCAAACAACGTAACTAAGCATTAATTAAATTTTATTAACTTCGCAATTACTTCAGCTAGCAAATCGGCTAATGCCGGTGAACTAATAGAGCACAGCTGCGAGAGAGAAAAGTACCACGGTGAGAGCCCCTGCGTAAAGCTTCCTCTGCCTAAAATTTTCAAAAACTTCTACCTAATTACTCCTAATTCATTTACATTCTTTAAAGAGCTAACGAAAGGGAGAAGGGATTGCAAAAATCCAAATCATGACGAACTGGGTTAATTAAAAGAAACTAATAAATTGACAGAGTTAACTTGGATACACATGGTAATATGCCGTTGAATAATTAGCAACATGACCACTTCTGTTTGTTGTAACACATTCAAGGAAGGAATATTTACGTAAACTCGCTTAAAAATCACTTGCTTCGCTTTCTTGTATGCCAATTTATAAAAATGTATTTAATGAATATTTTTTGCAAATTTTCAACTGGGTTTAGAAAATATTTTAAAACATGAAATATTAAAAATATCACAACACTTTCCATATATTATCCCAGCTAAATATTTAAAAGAAAGCGTTTCATAGGCAAATTATTCAATTAAAATTAGGGAATATCTTCAGAAAATTTCTATTTAATGATCAAGTATCGCTCCATCCCTATTTAAGGTTTTTCAGTGCGCTAATCAATTTTGCAGGAAGACAGTGGATGTTGCTAGTCAAAAATTTCGAAATTGTTTTCCCGTAACTGTGAGAGTGAAAGGTTTATTATTTTAAAACATCTCAATTTTGAGGCCATAGCTTCAAATAATAATATTTGAAATTTTATTTCGATTGGTTGAGCAGATAGGTCTTTAGGTGTTCATATATCGTAGTTTTTAATTTTTTTAATTTTTATCTTTTTAGTTTTGTTTTTCAGAATCTTAGTTTTTTTTTATGACTACCCTGTGTATATGTTATCAACAATATAGGAAAGCAGGCATTCTACAAACTGCTTAAGTAATATATGCAGTGCCGAAAACTCGATGCCATTGTATGGAACGCTTGACATTTTGCATGTCTTCTAGGCATTCTACGTAATAACAAAAGAAAAATCGGCAGTGCAAAAAATACGCCCGTGGATGATATTGTTGCGAAAAATTCGGCGGTTGCGCCTGTATGTAAGCTTTCCGGCATAGCACTGGAGTTGCCATAAAATAGTGTATGGTAAGGTTGCCAGATTGGCGACTTTATCGCCCATTTGGCGACCAAATAGGCGATATCCCATGGTCCAATCGGGAAGCTTCTAGAATAATTTCCTGTCGAGATATTTCTCGAAACGTGTGGAACATTAAGAAAAGCTATATAAACCTTTGCGTTTCTGAGAGCAGTTAGTTGCGAAGAGATTGTGAAGTACTGTGAGCGTTGTGATTATTGTGAGAATAGCTGCTAAGCTACGCGAGAGTTTCGTGAACGGAAAGCAATCGAGATAGTGCTTTGCCGTGAAGCTATCTTTACAGTATAGCTTGACAGTGTATTGATGATTGTTCCACGGTGTTTATTATAAGCTTAGTGTTGCCGTGAAGCTACCTGTACAGTTACAGCCTGAAGCTGTGTTGCTGATTGTTTCGGCGTATTTATTGCAGATTTTCGACGCTTTTAAAGGCAATTTTGGAACAGTGCTGTAAATAGTGATTCTTGTAAATAAATTGTGCTTTTTATTGTTCTGCATCGTGTTTTCATCGGATACTCTCAAATCCACGAACCCGTATAACGCAACAATATTTACCGTCAATAACGACATTAGAATGCCGCGTATAGACACATACTTTTCTGAAGTGTTGCAAATATTCGGGAATTGGTTTTATATGGGTAACTCTATACTCCTCAGTAAAAATGATCTTATAGGGATCATTTTTGCGCTACCATTAAGTGCAGTTACAACTTCAAATTGCATTAAACTTCCTGTTTATTTTACGTATATGAGTACTCAAGACACTAGGACGTTGTAATTTTCTCATGCTACCTTTCTTGCGCTATAAGTAAGAAAACTGCATCGTTCCCAGAACATTTCAAAAAATGATATTCTGGGCATAAAATTCACAAGTTAAAAATCTCATCATCTCATTCAAATGGTTCCACGTTTATAAATCATGTTTTACTAAAAGAATCACCGATAAGTAGAAAAACATTAAAGTCACGAAAAATATTATACTGGAGCACAAAAAGAAAGCGAATCTTCCATTCGCCTTCGCATAATTTATACGTCGTTACGACAGCGGGTGATAAATTCGGCTGTCGATATGCAAGCGTCATACTAATGTTAAACGTGCCGAGTTTGCTCATGCCTAGTATGATAGATGACAGTAAAAATACAAAAGAAATCTGTCATAAATATTTTATACGCATTAAAGAGAATTGATCATTTTAAAAGATCTCTAATTTAGGTAAAAGCTGCTTTTTTGTTAGTACAAGATACACTGATATGTAATGTGTTAAAACAAACGCATTTAAACTCGTAATTTTGGTGGTTGACTACATTATGATTCATAAATTCAGTCCTTTAATACTAAAGCAAAAAAAAAAAAATTCAAAAAACAATTTCTAAAATTGCAATTCTTGGGATAGTAACAAAAGCAAATTATAGCTTTAAACTTTCTTGCAACCAGCAGAGATTTTTTAATTAGATACTTCGATAGTAGGTAATCAAAATTTAAAATTAAAGATTTCGGATTTAATTCAGAGAAATTGTTTAGACTAAAAATATATCATCATATCTACAAATAATACATTGAATTTACTTACCCTTCTGCCTTTTCTATATTTCCACATCATATTATATAATATATCAAATAAATAAAGCGGGAACTCAGCCTGTTTACTTACAAAACCAGCACTATTCGTTTTTTGAGGGCCGACTGTTTAATTCTGGAGTGGATTTAACTGGAAAAAGAAAGAAAAGATAGCAGCCCTAAGAAAAATAAATTTGTTGAAACCCAAACTTTACCAATACAACAGGAGATCCAAGACATTTTACGATACGATAATGCATCGTAAATATAAATATAGAATTAATAGCATTACTTCATGACGATTTTAAAATCGTTCTTAATTGCTGTTTCTCTCTCTAATTATAGACATACTGCACAATTTGAATATAAACGTTTATTAATTTATATGGTGCAATGAATCATACATAAAAGGTTACATACATAAAAGGTTATCTCCTGTTATTGGCAGATCGAAAAACTTCACACTCATTTTTCATGCCTCAAAAGCGCTACTTAGGTTATATAACGGATTTATTTATAGAATCGCTCTGACATATGTATTTGCGCACAAAAACAAAGTGTCTCTGAAATGATATTCTGAATGTTTTCAGCCGTTCATTTCTTCGCCTCAAAAAAAAAATTCCAAATTTTGCAAAAATCGTACTCGCCATTTCGGAAACACTTTCTAAAGTGTCGTTAATTATCGCACTGGCGCCAAATAAAATTCATTTGGCGAACTTTTAGTTTACTTTTACCTAAACTTAAATTCTCTATCTCTCTTTTTTAAAAATTTTTTCAGTGAATGATCGCGTGCTAAAACCTTACCAAACTTGGAAATTCAGGTTGAATAAAAGTCATTTGAATAAAATTTGATAGTCCATATCAGGCGTCGGCAACCTATACCACGCGTGCCAGATTTGGCACGCAGTGCAGTTCTCAGTGGCACTCTACACCATTCTACAAAGTTATCAAATAAAGATATATCGCGCCTTCTATCCTCTGTTCACTAACCCACATGACGCCTCACGCATTTTCTTGTCTTTCGTTCGGTTCGTCGCGCCTGTGCACGAGCATCGAGTATGACTTTAATCGACGTCCGTCGTGCTCTCTATGCTGCTTTTAACTTTACGACGCGTTCTTACTTTTAGTGTTAAAACTTGTATTTCCTTTGATAAATTATTGTGACGATTCATATCTGCATATTTAATTAAATGTCCACTAAAAATTGAAGCCTGATGTTTCAGGTTTTCAAGACTCTGGGACGAATGAATATAAATTCGTACATAAAAATAATTGTGTTGTACGTGTGTCAAGACACAAAGCGTCGTATGTCGCACGTTAAGTATACGAATACATTTTAATTTAAACATCACTTCACATTTCAGAATTCCGATGAGAAATTTAATATAACTTGGCTAATAAGCGTGTTCCTTTTTTTATTTTATTCACCCTATCTAGCTTAAAAGTCATCAGTTGCTCATGATGACTATATCCTGACTAAGGTGCTTGTAGCAACTCACTAATTACAGGCAAAAGATTTCAGAAGTTGATATATTTTGGGAATTTCTTATTAAGAAACCAATCAGAGCTTTTAATTTTTTCATTAAAAGGAGAAAACAAAAATTTGGAAACTGGAAAAATAAAAATGATAGTCAAGTAATTTCAGATGAATTACCATTAGAAAAGAAAAAAGACTGAATAATGTTTCTTTTTTTGCAGAAATAAATTAAATAAAATTCCTCCTCTTTCCGCACTTATTGTTTTGTTTTAACTGTTTCCTTCGCGTTATTTTTAAGCTCTGTTAATGCATTTTTTACATGTTTTTTGATCATATTGCTAATTGCGATATCTATGTCTTGAGCCCCTGAGTCTCGATGAAGCGTAATGGATATATTTTTATAATAACAAGAATAAGTTGGTTATATTTGCGTAGAAAAAAAATTGAAAGAAGAATTTTTAATGTATTTGAAATTTTTTACCTTCATTTTCTTATATTAAAAACCTACTGAAACAAGAATGCGTTAAAAACACTTCGTTTCCTAAAGTTTAAAAAAGATATATAATTAATAAGAACGTAACATCTCCCTCTTTTTCAGAATTCAAAATTCTCTCAAGCGCTTTAAAATGCATTAACGTTTTTCGGCTTAAAATGATGTAAAAACAACGATAAAATATTGATGTTGAAGATTATTGGCAAGTAATGGTATAGTAAAGAAATGGAATGGCTGCTAATTTAACCTTTTTTTTATATTCATTTTACCTGGAACGGAAAAGTGTAGACATGGCAGGCAACGACACAAATCCTTGTCACAATACAGTCTTTTCAAAATTGTGTTCTTGAGTTAAACTTATGTCATTATGATTTCGCTCCAGATGCATATTCTGTAGTAAATCCTAAACAGCACACTCAATCTAATTCAGCCAATAAACGTTCACTTCTTTTGCAGTCCTCTTGTTGAAAATGACACCATAAAAAAACTAAAGACAGATTTCAAGAGGTTAGAGCTAAATAAAGATCAGTTTATACCTTCATGACTCCAGGAAATTTTTAAACTTTGACACTTTTGAATAGCTGTCTCGACAAATAAGGCTGGAAGCATTAAACTGATGCACATGTTGCCCTGCAACGGAAATCCCTTTCTTTTAATCAGGTATTTACTCCCTCGTTTCCGCATGCCTTCGTAGAGTAACTGGAAGCACACTGGGCATGTAATTTTGAGATAAGGAGTTCGGATCCTGGCGTGGACATTGCTCGTTTTTCACGTTCCTGCATCGATATAAACTTTGGACTCTACAGTGGCGTCGGAACTAAAAGGGCGGTTAGACAATAATTTGTCATCCCCAGGATTTGGAGTCTTTGTTACGCTACGTCGCTGATATGTCTTTTTGGCCATTTAATAAGAATATCGCCGGGTAGGTTGTTGAATCAGCCTAGTTAGCCTTAAATTACATTGTTAGTCCAGCACTACTCTTTATCTTTGATTCTATTGTTAAATTCTTTTTAAGTTTCATCCCAAGTCGTCGGTGTTACTATCAGCAGGCGCATTTGTGTTAAGATTTTGACGAATATTAAAGGGTTTATTTTACCCTTCTTCTGCTCTGGTATTATTTACACCTGTACGAGAAATCGTCAGATTTCTTCAGTGAGATACTTGTGTGATAGCAAAGAGGATAAGATCCCACAATACTACATAACTAATTTCAAGAACTGATGTTGCTTCGACAAATGAAAATGTCACATGTAATATTTTAAAGAAACATCTAAACGTTGTAATTTAAAAAAGAAAAAAATTAAAATCCTTACATAATCAAATTGAGCATTTAATCCATATAAAGGCAACTGAGGAAGAAGAAAGCACTATTACTGATTACCAAGAAAAATGTATGAAGTATAGAAACAAACTTAGAATTATGTAGGAAATACCCATGCAACTGTAACTGTAACTCATTGACGTAACTACAGTGCTCCATCTGCATGAGTGCAATGATGAGTAAGTACTACAATGACGAATGTAGGCGTGCAATGCTGTAACGATTCTTCTTCTTTTCGCTTTTTTATCACTTTTAATTTCACGTAAATAAATAGTAGTTTACTAATAACTCGATTAGTATTAGTGCATTTTTCGCTTATTTGTATTTAGTTTTACGGGGAAAATGCATTTATTTTTATGGTCTAAAATGACACCTCTATCCGAATACTTTTGGGATGCCATAGGTATTCCTTAACAACCAATCTGGTGAGTTACTAGTTTTGAAAGCAGATAAATTAATTCGATGAATTACGGGTTTTAGGTCTAAATGCACTGGTTTACTGGTTGACACTAAATACTGCTTTTTCAAATTTTATTGTTATTAATCGAATAGTTAACTAATTTAGGAAATAAATACTATTTTGAATTTCAAATAGAATATTATGTTCTACTTTGATTTTTTAACGAAGTAGTGATTCATACAATTATAATTCTTCGCCCATTTCTCCCTGTGTCTTAATACTTAAGACACAGGGAGAAATGGGCATAATATGGATTTCATGTAAGGTAGAAAATCTCTTATTTCGTGTCGACAGTTGAGACAACACTGGAACATTGCTACAGGTGTGCTATCAACACCTCCAACAGCTCGACGTTAGCTGCTGCTCCGTGGATTGCGTATATGCACTCCTTCGCACAGGAATTCCATGATCGATTGAATCTGCAATAGGCTCATCAACACAGCCACACTGATGTGCCAGTCTGAAGTACAGCGTTGGTCGACTACACATTGTACGCTACAGATGTGAACGCCGTCTTTCCGAAGAACATTATCCAGCGTAAAACTGAACAATCAATACCATTGGATGATGGCCTGGGGTGCCGGGGTGTAGACATCTACGATTTCGGTAGTTACGAATTGAGAGAACTGTCATTAACAATCACTTGCTCAAGGAAATTGTAGCGCTAAAATTAGGGCCCTCCTTCTTTGCATTCGTTGAGGTGTATATTAATAGAACAATACGCTTGTATATGTTACTAGAAATATTCAAATCTTCTAAATATGTGAGTATGGCTTCTTTCTAGACTCGCTCATTCACCAGATATGTCCCCGCTGAACACGTATGAGATTTCGTGTACTGATAACTCGTCCACGAGAACAGCTCTGCCGCCTACACAGGTAAGTTTTTGTCTCAGGTAAAAGTAATAGGAAATGTTACTCTTCAAGTATACATTCAAAACGTGCTTGATTCAATGCTGTATTAGTTCTTGTTTTTTAAGTTGTTTCTCTTTCTGCAGAACATGGCTGCTTCGTGAAATACTGAATTTTGGCTTTTAATATTTTGTATTGATCTCTAAATTTAATAATTTCTATATATCGCTACAAGTCGTATGTTGAGTTAATATTATTCACGTTTACCTCATGATGTTATACATTCCACAAGCAGGAGTTTGATAAAAAAAAAACTTAATTACTGAAACACAGATGTGGTAATTTTCATCATTAATATTTAGAGGATAAAATGAAATTTCGTTTGGTATAACGTGCAGCTAACCGTTATCAGATTAGTTAGGCTTATTTGTATGAAAGACAGGAAAACTGCATGTAAGCATTTTGTTATCAATAAATCTAATTTTATTTTTTTAAGCTCATTATGCGCTTTTCCATTATTTCATAAAAAAGGCTTCACACGCAATTTTACACCAGTTATCTTTAAAGAAAGCAAAGAAATTCACCTCTAAAACGTTAGAAAATATTGCGTGCATTTTATAAGTTGCAAGTATGAATTATGAAATGAAATATTTTACAACTGATTAATTTTAATCTTTTCCTAGAGAGCTCGAGATTCACAATACATTTTAAATATCTGTTAAATGCGATAAGTTATTAATTCTCAGTGATAAAATATATTATATTGCTTAAAACGAAACTCATCTGTGCCAATCAGCATCAAATTAAAATCTTTATCATTAATTAATTAATTTTTTAAAGTTATTGTAAAGACGTTTAGTAAAGTAAATTATTAATCAGGTAAAGTAAATTATTAACGTCATAAAATTTCACATTTTAGAACTAAATGATGAAAAGGGTCATTGCATCATTTTAAACAGTTTGAATTATTCTCTAATATATAGTTACATCTAGAATTTCACAGAATAAAGTATTCTGTCTATTTCGCCTTGAACAAATCGTGATTTTTTATGATAAATATGTAAGGTATTTCTCCCGTCAGTACGCTCGACGCGTACTCGAGAGATCCGTGGCTCGAGTCCCGGCGAGGGCATTGCTCATTCGTCTCTTCTCCCGCTTCAAAAATACCTAATAAACACCTACAGTGGCGCCCGAAATAACAGGTGCTGAATGATGATTCTTCACCACCAGGATTTGGCGATTGGGTCCCCTAATCCCCAGTCGCCCTTTAAAAGGGGGGAATTTATAGGAAATTTCTCCCGCCTTCTTCGCATTCCTTCGCGGTGTAGCGGTCAGCACGCTCGGCGCGTATTCGAGAGGTCCGTAGATCCATTCATTAGAATTTCAGACAAATAAGTCATCGTAATTTATAGCGTTTTTGTCAGAAATGCCTAAAATTTTAAAGAACAGTTTTAATAATAATAATAATAAATTAAAACTATTGGCTAAAACAAATATAAGTAGTCATTTATATGAAACCAAAATCAGTATTTTCTTTTTTTAAGTTATTTTCTGTTTCCTAATACTAAAATTAAAAGTGTTCCCTTACATAATGAACAAAATAGTTAAAAAATTACATAATGAACATAATAATAGAAAAAAATTACATAATGAACATAATGAACAAACACATACATACATATATGCAAAGGAAATTTACTTAACTTGTAGAACATGATAGAATATGCAAATTAGCATTCCATGGCATGCGAATATTACAGGTAAGAGTAATGAGACCTGGAAGCAATAAAAAAGCATATTAAAACGCAGAATTTTCATTTGGAAATCGCCTTTATTCTTGTCTTCTGCTATGAAAGTCGTGTTATGTCTCATAGGGAAAATTGCTGTTTTTTGTCGAGATCCGATGAGCGTTATCAGAATTTGCAATTGATGGATACAGGAAGACGACAGAGAGAGATATAGTGAATCTTATCGAGACCTACTCATTAATGCCCGAAGTGACAGATTTCTTGCTGTTTTGCTGTTAATGATTGTATAACTACACTACAGAGGGTGATTCCAAATTCATGGTACAAACTTGCAAAAAAGATACAGAACAAAAATACGACCCAGATTGCAGCCCATTTATGTAGTCATAAATACAGCTTAAAATGCATTAAATGCACTTACAATAAGAAAAATTTAAAATAAGATTGAGTTCACATAACATCTAGTATTAATTGCTTCATACGAAAAACATCACCTACAGAATCTTTTGTCATTCATTCAAAAAATCTTGTTTCGAACGTCGTCATGAAACTCATTTGCATCTCAGTAATTTGCGTAAAAAACACTGTTGCCAGCGGAGAGCAGCAGGTCTGCATCTCAACAGTAGATGTCATTCGCAATTTTGCTGTCGTCAGCGATGGGGGACTTTACGTATGCCAAAAAAGCAGGCATGCGTTACGTGACCGGCCGCGTAAACGGTAATGCCGGAGCTACGCTGCGAATGTATCAGGCGCAGTTTCCCTATAGTTGATTGCCGGATTGCAGAATGTTTCACCTGTTACATAGTGAAATTCATGAAACATGTTCGTTTCAAGTTACCAGACAGGATGCTGGTCGACGGCGAACTGCACGCAATCCAAGATTTAACATCTTGAACATTGTGGTTAAGAGACCCCGAGTCAAATACAAGAGCTGTTGCACAAAACGTAGGTATGAGTCAATATCTCGAAAGTGTTAAACGAAAATTACTTACACCCCTTCCATTTTAAGCGAGTACAAGCTTTGAATCTCAAAGATTATGCTCTGCGCCTTTAACTTCTACCATTGTATTATTTTGGGTCTCTGCATTGCATCTGCATTCACAGCTCATTTGCTAATTATAAATGAGGCGACGTTTACCCGCGCGGTTGTATTTAGAGCATAATTGTTATTTGTGAACAAGTAAGAATCCAAATGCAACGCGACTACATGCGTCTCAACAACGAGTCAGTGCGACTGTGCGAACGGACATCGTCCACGACTTTTTAATTAACCCTTTTCTATTCCCTCAGAAAATCAATGGCCAGTGTTATCTTTTTTCAATCAGGTGTTACCAGAAATGCTGCAAGATGCTCCGATCTCCTTCCATAACCGAATATGGCTCCAGCATGATGAGGCGCCAGGCCACTTCAGCACTGATGTTCGTAATTACTTGAATGCCACATTTGGGCATGATGGATTGGATGTGGTGAACCAGTCTCTTGGCCCTCCCGGTTTATCGAGTCTTGGTTACATTTCTGGGGACATTTGAAGAGCCTTTTTATGTGATTCCAGCTGACTCAGCTGATGATCTCGTTACTCGAATATCAGTAGCTGTTGCATGTGTGGGTGAAATACCTGGTATCTTTCCCAGTGTACGCTAGTTGCTCCATCGACGCTGTCAAGAATGTATCGCTCTTGGTGGGCGGAATTTGAACAGATCTTGTAAACATATTGTTTCAGTGGATGTGAGACACCCTGTATTTATGATTAAATAAATGGATTGCGTCCTGAGTTTCCTATGGGAATATTATTCGTATCTTTGTTCTGTACCTCCCCTTTAATTTTGTACCAAGAATTTCGAATGTATACCATGGGTCTGGAAACTGAATGCACTGTCGATATTAAGTATCAGCACGTACGGCGCAATTGCATTTACAACGCATTGCATTGTAAGCAAAGCCACCATTGTTTCGACAATCTTGAAGCAAAAGCATAGGAATCAAGTTCGGTGATGTTCAACAGATGGAACCTTCAACGACGTTTATGAACGAGTGAACGGAGTAAGATCCTCTTTTCCGATGAATTCCGTTTCTATTCTATAATCAATATAACTCCTTGTGGTGGTGTTGTGAGAGGAACAAACGTTGCAAACAATCATTATTCTTTGTCAGAACGTCCCAGGACCTGCATTTTAATGACATGAAGATGCCACTGGCTATAAAATTCTTTACATCTATATCTACATTGCTGGTACTATGAACAGCATCATTACATTGCTGATGTTTCACTGCTCGTGGTCGTGCTATATTTTCGGTGCGTCTGTCGATTCCCCTTTTAACAATACAATGCAAGATCGCATTTTGTGCACATTGTTCCATGTTTCCGACATACCACTTCCGCCAAGTTTTTCATTAATCACTCACAGACTACTCAATGATTGCTCAGAGACTTGCACAATATGCTTAAATATTTAATATGCTTAAATACTACTCAATGATTGCTCAGAGACTTGCACAATACCGGACAACTGGTATGACAATGACTTGAAGCCGTACTAAGTAACTATAATCCAAAGTATGTTAGATGTCATACTCAGGCGTATAACAGTTAATTTTGCAACTTGTCCAAATACTGATTTCTACATGTTCTGTACTCTAAAACTACCCTGAATTCTAAAAATTTCATTTATCCATTAAGCTTAAATGAAAAGAGAGTCAAAGTGTTAGGAATTCAATGGGACATTTCGAGTCTAGAGACTTCTTGTTTAACTGAAATTTCGAGAGAAAAAAAGTACTAAGCTCTTCGCTCTGCAAAGCAGCTGGAAAATTATATGATCCCCTTGGATGATCACACCATTTACTGTTATACTATTTTTTTAATAAAGGCTATGGTTACGTAAACTAGCATGAGATGATGAGCTTCCTTCTGACTTGAATGACGAGTGGTCTCAATGGTGCAATGAAGCATTTACAGCCAAGTAGTATTAGTGCAGCAAAACTTTTTTCTTGGATTCAAGTATTAAAAGTACAGTATATGTATGGTGCAGCAGTTTTCTCAAAAGTGCAGAATCGAAAACGAACTCCTGTAAATATGTTAGCCTCTAAAAGCAGAATTTGCCTGTGAAAAAGTTGCTTTGCCCAGATTAGAATTACTTGATGCATTGGTTGCCGCAAGATCAGGAACAGATGTCAAAACTGATCTAGATCGAAAGGGTTCACTTAACCCTTTTTGTTTTCTTTTTAATTCCCCTTTTTTTTTCTGGAGTGTTTGTAAAAGTCACACTCCATTGGATTAAAGGTTCCAGTAGAAGATGGAAGTCTTTCTTAAAAACTGTGTCGAAGAGAATCAGAAGTTTACTAATCCATATTATTGTTTTTATTGTTCAGTCTATAAGGATTTATTTAGTTACCAGTTATTTTATGTTAATTACCTTTTGCTGACTTTCTCGCTTTCTAGTTTCCAGCTAGAATGCACATTTCTAGTTCGCGTGGATAGAAATGTGGTGGAAAAGAGCGGGTATTTAAAGGAAAGTTTTAGAATGCAGTATGAGAGCGTGTTCCGCTTGCTGAAGACCACGTTTGCTAAATGATTCTGTTCAAAGCAGCATATCAGCGGCGTTGCATTATTCTCACTGTTATTCTTGTGATGCCGATCTGACTTATATATCCAAAAAAGACGAAGCTCTTTAAACCAAAAACAATCGTACCGACTTCTAACGCGCGGAATTAGTGCTTCTTCTCTAATCAACAATTCCAAATTGTGGACTTGGGGAAATATTTTCTTAGAGCCACACCTTCCCTACGAATGTTCACAAACTGTAGTTTCAGAGGATGAATACCTGACACCGAGTAAAAGGGAATGAAAGCAAGAGTTCTATTGACATTAATGACTTTTCTGAGAGAGCTATGCAAACTGACATGAACTGTGATGTTTTAGACGAACTCTTGAATTTTAGTAACAATTATTATAAAATCATTTAATTTTCTTTCTTATATTTTTAGGTTTATTTATATTTCGAGCAGCAGAAGATTTAAGATGGCAGGAACTCTTTAACTAGAGGTGGTGAGAGCAGCTCAGGAAACAGGTAACTTAAAATTTGTATCCATTTCTTTATCGTAAAGAAGTAATTCGTGTTGTGGGTCATATTTAAAAAGCATCTTTACCATTTTCTCAGATCTCAGGAATATCCTGTGATCTTGCCAAGAACTTCTAAATAAAGTAAGATCTATTTTCGTATTGTACACATATGATTATTACGTGTTGGCTCTGAGGGATTACTAAATACAGCATGTTTAAAATTTTGTCCATTAGTTGGCAGAGATTTGGTGCGAAAAATAGTACACCTTTGTGTGACAGGCTTTAAACGAAAACCAATTTGGTCTGGCTAGGTTATGGGTAAATTACCGTACGAGGGAGTTAATAGATCTCTCCTATATTTATTGTTTTAGATTTGAATGCATACAGTCCATTTTGTATAAACCTAAAAGAACCAGAGAAAGGGGTGGTTGATAAAATTTATATTTGCGTGTATACACTTCGTAACGTGAGTTATCCACCTTGAGCCTTTGTCAGATCTAATGCTTTCATATCTACTCTTAAGCGTTTCATAGCTAGACATGATAAATATGCGAAAATGTTCACTACTGATGCCTTATATTTTGTGCATCTGACTCAATTCCGTATTGAAGAAATTTTACAATGTAATTAATTTCCTGACAAAAATTTGGCCTTTTTTTCACTTCCGAAGGAGAAGATTGGAACTGAATTTGTTTCTAGTATTTTAATACCATAGTAAGTTATGCTATTTGTAAGTATATTATAATGAAATATATTAATTTTGCTTTAAGAATAAGTGTTTGGGGCAATTTCTTGAAATTTTGTAATTTTAATCCATGGGAGTATTAAATCCCTTTGAAGTGACATGCCGCTACTATCACTACTGTAAAAGAAAAGAATGTTGACCTTGCCTATGCTTGCGAAACTGGGCGTTTGTGAACGCCAGAGAATTTTAAAGAATTAAAAGTTAAGAAAGAAAATTAAGAAAAATTAAAATTTTAAGTAGTTTAGCGCTGAAGTTTCACAAAATATAATCTATAAAGCGTTGAATCAAAACTAATCTAATTGAGTGAGCAAACACGGCCAGTCGAAGGCTAATGTAAGTCGAAAGTAATTCTCAGAGCTGGTCATGGAATTAATGCAATACTGTTGAGTATTGCAGCGTTGTTGAACGCTGCAAAAGTTCTCTCCCTAGCTTGAAAATTTCTGTTCTTACGTAAACACGGCTAATTTGCATTCTTGTAAGAACTGATAAAATTAGAAGTAAAAGTGCAGATAAAATAAGATATTGTGTTAATTAACATAAACATTACAGAAGGATGCAACATAAAATAGCCTTATTTATATAAGACTACGATTCGAGACAACATATTGTCCCAAATGAATTATTATGCAATTCAGAAATAGCATAATAACTTTGCAGTGATAAAAACATGAACAGCTTTAGATATAATAAAAACAACTCTTTGAGAAAAGGAAAATTTTACATAGATCATTTGAGGATGGTGGGTATTTTCCTTTTAACCCGCAGAAGACATTATTCTTAACATGAAGTTAAAGGAATGGTAAAGAAAAAAAAGAATGATGTGCAATTTATCCTGAGTAAAACGTGACGTTTGGAAGTACAAGAAATCCTCTCAGTAGTCGGAGTTTTTCTTCTAAATCTTCTCTGTGCGGATCGACCTTAAACAATGATGGTGAGCTCTCCTCTTGCAATTCCCTGATTAATAGACGCCTTTACGGCTGGGAGATGGACGGCTTCCCATGAAGAGCATCAGGGATCGCAGGAAGTTTCTAATAAGATAAGCATCCCTTGCGGAAGGACTTACGCAAGTCTTATTTTCAGGTTAGGCTTCGCTTTCATCTTGGATCAGAGGATTAACTAGAAAGTAGAGAAGAAAATCAAGGCTAAAAGTTTTTCCTCTCCAGTTTCGTTTTGCTGTGTGGGTAAAAGCAAGCGGTTAGGTTTGATTTCACGAAAATCTGAATGCAAATAAGACTGCATCTTTAAGAGAAATATATTTAGCTAATCAATTTACCCTGAATCCGATGCTCGATGCTAAACTAAAACTTCAAACTGTAATGTGGTTGGCTCATTTGTTTTTACACATAGAGTGGTCATATAATAAGTAACTCATCGATATACAAACTCCTAGCGGCCTATCCGCTCAGTCAAACGAAATGATATTTCAGGTATTGTTCTTTGAGTGTATGCGCCCAAGATTGTGATGATTTAAACAATAAAGCTCTCAGGGTTATGGTTACAATGAAATATTTCAAAACGTTCGAATCGCAACACCCGCTATTTACATGAGAAAATTAATCAGCTCATCGAAAAGCCATAAATGGTGTTGGAACAATATATGCATGACAAATATTCCCGACTTAAAACATTTGTAAAGAACAGCATTGTAAAGGACCAATGACAATAGCAATACCAAAGAAAAGAGGGGGAAAACATTTTTACTAGAATTACAAGTTTTCAACGTCCCACCTTCGCAGATGATAACGCATTGTATGCAGGAGATTGTTGAAGACAATGGCGAATGCAAAATCGCAGGAGGAATCTTATAACTTCCGTTTTATGGAATATATTGTGGATTTGATGCATATACAACTTAGATTTCAGATATCCGTAGAAACCTTGGAAATACATCGAAGTTAGGTCGGGGAATCGCGATGGCCATGAAACTGCAAAGTTACGGAAGATGACTGTATTTTCAAACGTTGTGCTCCATGAAAACTTGTAATTCCAATTCAGAAATTTAAATAAAATTATAATCCAATGAAAGCTGAAACGTTCTAAATTCCTGTCATTCAGTATGACGGTTTTAATGGGGAATATTTAATAATCGGTATAATACAATAAAATAGATGCAAATAGGGACCAAATTCTAAAAAATGCTTTTGTACATACAACAGAACTTAAAGCTTTGGATTACAAAATATCTCTAAACAGAGAAGGATACGTATGTAAAGAAGCACTAACGTGATCTGACCCATCTTGTAAATCTGGTAAGCTAATCATTTGCAATCTAATCGTGGTAATCAAAATAAACATTTTCTTCCTTATAACTAACTGTTCCGAAGTGTAAGCGATATTTTACATAATTTGTGTTTACTTACGGAAGTACATAAGATTTTCTTAGGGAATTATTTATTTATTGATTATTATTATTTTTTAAAATTTGGATTAGGAAATGGATGCCACGACCTGAATAACTTAATAATAAGTACGTTGAGGGAATTTCGTCCTTCAAGATTAAGTTAGAGTACGGATGTGGGAATTTCTCCTCTGCCAGAATAACCAGAACAAAATTTTCCCTGGAGAACCTGCTTAGGGAAAAGCAACTCTGCGTCTCATGCACCTGACAGAATTAAAGATGTTATTTGTCTTCCTGTTCTACGCACCTGCCTGCAGAAAGACAGGTGATTTATCCGGGGCTGGACATCGTCCCTCAGGTGTTCTACTTTTTTATCATGCAGTTACCTTAACCATGAGAAGAAGAATACAATACTCTTGCTAAGCATGATACATTGACTACAGTTCAATTAATTCTTGCACTATCCAACACGCACTTTGCAGCTAATGGAAAATCCGCTAAGCAATGACATTATTAAGTAACTTTATTCGACATTTTCTTATAGTTCTGGAGAGGCAATTTTATGGCCTTGCAGCTGACTTAATCCTAGTGAATAAAGAAGTGCAGTGTAGCGAAATTAAGCTAATTAATTAATTCATTCATTTGTATTCTAAATTATGCTACACAATGTGCATTTTATTTAATTTCTGTGTTAATTTGATTTATCTTAATTACAGTTTTGTTCTTAAGATAGTTAAGTTCGCACTTTCGTTTTCCCAACGCGATTAGCAGCAGACAATGGGAATGGGGGTGTGTTTTTCATGTTATAATCTGGATTTTGAAATACTTAATTTGAGTTTATATAATTATAATTATACTAGAAGAAACAAAAAGATTTGCAATTTAATTCAAAATTATTTTCAAATCGATAGTTTAATTATTTTGGGAAATATGCTTATTTAATTAACAAAATTTTGCAGTTTTCGTAGGATTTAGTGTGATTGCTGTCTTGTCGCTATTAAGCTGCTTTCACTATTAAGCCTTATAAGAGCAGCAATTCTTAGGCGGTTTGTATCAAGGCGTGGTACCCCTCGATACTTATTTTCGGATAATGGTACGAACTTTGTTGGGGCAAAAAGAAAATTGTCCGAATTGCACACTCTACTACTTTCGCTTAACAGCAACGAATTTATTTTAAACTATTTGGCTCAAAATGCTATGGAATGGAAAATGATTCCGCCCGCTTCTCCCCACTTTGGTGGTTTGTGGGAGTCAGGAATCAAGTCCATAAAATTTCATTTGAAAAGAATGATCGGAGAGACAAAGTTAACATTTGAGGAATTAACTACTTGACAAATTGAAGCTGTGTTAAATTCACGACCCTTGTCTAAAACTAATCACACTGATGCAGCTAATTTAGATGCGTTGACTCCTTCACATTTTTTAACCGGGGATGATATTACTAGTATCCCAGAATAGAACTTTTCTAATATTCCCAAACCCACTTTATTAAAACGATGGGAATTATTACAGCAAATGAAACAAAGCTTTTGGAAAAGATATTATAAGGAGTATCTAAATTCCTTACAACAAAGATACAAATGGAAGGCACAAGTTCCAAATTTGGCTGTAGATAATATTGTATTAATTAAGGAGGGCAACATGCCTCGTGGTGTTTGGCCATTAAGTCGTACTGTTAAAATCCATCCTGGAAAGGATGGAAATGTTAGAGTAGTTACAGTAAAAACTATCAATGGTTATTTTAAAAGACCTTAGTAAAACTTTTACCATTGCATCGGGAATGATGCATTGTTAATGCAATGGCAAGGGTGGGAGTAATGTTTGGATGTATATTTAATATTTGCATTTCTTTTTTTGCCTAATTTATTTTCTCAGTATTTAATGTTATGTTATCATTTATACAATAATCGTTACTGGCAACATGTTTTATTTTACTATTAAGTTTGTATGAATGGCAACAGTTGTCCATGTTTAATTTTTGTTAGAATAGCGTCGTTAGTCGCACTGTGTTGCAGGCATCTTTTGCTTAAAGAATATATTATGTGTAGAATAAAAAAATTGTTATAAAACTGATTCTTTTTAGTTCAAGGCAACTATCTGGTTCCCCAGGTGAGGCAGTTTACTATATATTAAATATGTTGTAATTATATGCTTCAGAACTGTCTTTAACGAACTTTAAAGTACTAACACTGCGAATCGTCTGAGTTCGATTAGATATATAAGTGGAAATATTTTTTACTGCCTAAGTATTTTATTGAAGTTATTTGTGCTTATTAATCATTATTCAAGGTAATAATGACTGATTTAAATGAAGCCGATCTTAAAAAATTAAGAGGACGAACGAAATCTACCTTAACTCGGCTTCACAATAGTTTTTCAGTAATCAGTTAAGTTTAACGGAATTAAAAGCGCGATTAGAAAGAATTGAACAAATATTTAAAGAGTTTGATCAATATGATGCCATTTTACCTGAAGACGCTTCTGAAAATGCCGAATTCGAAGCTAAATATTTTGAAACGAAAGTAATGTATCAATCCGCCATTGAAACAGCTACCGCTAGAAATGTTTCAAATCCCATTGCAGTTGAGGCTAGCTTTAAACTTCCTCGTTTAAACATTCCGAGTTTCAGTGGTAAATATACTGATTGGCTTAACGTGGTGACAGTTCATACCAATCAGTCATTAGCGAAAATTCAGAAATTCCAATATTTGATAGGACTTTTAACGGACGATCCAGCTGCTATTATTAAGCACATTCCGATTTCCGAAACTACATACGATGAAGCTTGGGACAAATTGATGAATCGCTAGGATAGACAAAATCAAATTGTCATGTCGCTTGTCAGAACATTTCTTGAGCAACCCAGAATTATTAGTGCTGATTCTGTTAATCTAAGAAAACTATCTGACACATCTGATGAAGTTGTCCGTGGATTAAAGTCACTTGGCGAAAAAGCTTCATCTAGAGATGTTTGACTAATTTATTTTTTGTTAGAAAAGGTCGATCCGGGAACGCGCCTTTTATGGTCACAAAAAATTGGTCAAGAAGAATTTCCTACCTTAGAATGTTTTTTGGAATTCTTAAACTAGAGATGTGTTTCACTCGAAATGTTAAACACTCATAATACTGATAAGCGAGTAATGCATAGAACTCAGTGCTCTGTTTCTAAGACTGTTTCACATAATAATAAACCTTCTGTTCTAAAATGTCAGCACTGCAATGGTTCTCATACTTTATCAAAGTGTTATAAATTTAAAAGTGCAGATATTACAACTAGGAAAAATATCATCCGGAAGAATTTATTATGCTTCAATTGCTTTGGAAATCATCAAGTAAAATTTTGTTCATCGCAGACTTTGTGTTCTATTTGCAAATCAAAACACCATACTTTACTGCATGAAGATATTAAAAGTAATAACGTAGTTGTGTCAAATTCATCTTCGCCCGATGAACAAATTTGTAACTCAGACGAACAAAATAATATTTCGAGTTTCTCTATTCAGGGTCAGAGTACTTCATTTTTACCAACAGCGGCAGTAATAATTTACGATTCTGCTGGTCAAGGTCAAAACCATTTTTAGCCCACGGCATGTTCTACATCGCGTCTATTTCTATCATAATATAACTTCTGTTTCTGCCTTGCCGAATCAGAACTGTTGATGGCCTCAATAATAATTTTCTGGATATCCTTCAACTTAAACTCCTTCTGTCTTTGCTGAACGAAAAATAGCTTGTGATGTTGGAGTTAAGATTTTTCTTCCTGAAAACAATTCTGCAGGGGGTTTTCTGTGTGGTATCATGTTTTGCTGTTTTCAATGCAAAGCCTAACTCATTGACACAGCTGTCCCAACGGTTATGATAATTGTTAACATACCGCCTAATAATTTTAACTATATTCTTATTTACACGTTCCGAAATATTTGATTGCAGTCGATAAGATACCATCTTAAGATGGCGTATGCCGAGGCCTGTGCAAAGTTTTTCAAATAAATTACTTACGAATTGGCTACCATTATTTGATATTACTTTTACTGGAGCACCGTATTTTAAAATACATTTGTTTAGAAACGAAGCTGCTACTAAGCTCGTTTAAGGGGAATTATTTCCACAGATTTTGAGAAATGATCCACAATGGTTAACAAGTATCTGTTTTTATTAATTTTTGTTCTAGGGTAGGGACTAAGCAAATCAATGCCAAACAATTCATTTGGGAAAGTGGTTTTTATGCTATTTAAGTACCCGACCAGGCTGTTATTAACGTCGTTAATTAATTGACACAAGTGGCAAAACAGCAACTTATCAATAATTTCATAATGGGCCGCCCTATTGCGAATAGCCGTTAAGTCTACATGTTCAAAATTTTTGTGATCTTCGGGATACGCGTAAATGTCTTTGAACTCAGGGTCTCTTTTTAATTCGGCAATTATTGTTTCGCGAGATCCAATTATTTTAGCAGTTAGCATCGTACATCTAATTGTATTTCCCTCTTTATTGATCTTGATTCTCGATAGGGCTTCAGCAACTATTTTCTTTCCTCGGCGTGTGTTTTATTATTAAACTAAACTCCTGCAGTTTTAAAGTCCAACGCATAAGCCGGAGCGAAAGATTTTTACCGGTGTACAAGCGACCACCTGCCGCATGATCCGAGTACACAGTTATCGGGGCACTTCCGAAGTAAACGCGGAATTTTGTTTAACATGCAATATTTTAAAATTCATTTTACATCATTCGCCAAACAAGGGCTTAACGTATGGCCGAGCGTAACAATAGCTTAGAGACACTTTGCCAAAAAGCAAACGCGCGCTAGTCAGGAACTCAGACTCTCTCTCCCGAAGTCAGTGAAACATCGACTTAAATACTGCTCTTTACTCATTTGCATTAACCGCGTTTCTGAAATTACATTCTGGTAGGGAATTGTAAGCTGAAACTAGAATAGACAGGAAAGATGCTTAAAATAACTGTTATTAAAATTAGGAAAAGCCTTACACTATATATAGTATTTTTCATCTGTATTCAATGTAAATGTCTGTTTCTGAATCTAAAGAATGTGCAACTTTGTGAAATTATTTGTGAAAATATTCAGAAATTTAAATTTAAAATTTAATGAAATGTGAAAGCTAGCTTAGGTATTTTATATGCTAGTCAGGCTCTCCGGCTGAACACAAAGTTAGTGCATATTGAATAAGTAGTGTTCGTTGAAGTCTGGTGTGTCTGAGTTTATTAACATCTAGGTTGTCGCTCAGATGGTGAAGTTGTTAAAACACCCCACTTTCACGTGCGTTGAAAATTCAGTATGTGTATATGCTGGAGAGCTAGGGGTGGAAAAAAAAGTTAAACTTGTGAAAGTGAAAAGGAAAATGCGTATGTTATCCAGAATTTCTCACTAATGTTAATTTCCTTCCAGATCCACTGGAAGGACATCTGCTTCAACTAATGTACCTAGCTAAGATGAAAATTATTTTCCTGAAATTTCTATTGTTCCATCTCAAAAACCTAAAGTATTAAGTAGCATTTACATTCTAAGGCTGGCTCTTAAAGTTAGAATTTAAATTTTTCGAACAGGTCGTTTAAAGACCTTATTTTCAAATATTTGAATTCTGGCGGGAAATATTGTAAGGATTTATTTTATTCTAATCAATTATTTTAAGTTTTCTCTTCTTTTCCTAAGTTCAGTTTTCTACTGGTATGTAAATTTTGTATGACGTAGGTGCAAATTTTCAACTTGTTTCAGAAGCAGTGTTTAAGCTACGTTTTAAGAATTCAAGAGTAGTGGACTTAGTTCCGATGTTTATGCTACGGGTTTAAGATTAACTCTCTTCTTCTGTGTTTGACACCTTTCCAGTCATACTGATATTTCTCCCCTCGGCTTTGCTGTATGCAGCCGATTTAGAATCATTAGAATTCTCACTTTACGAGTGAATTGTTACATGCTTATTTTCTGTTACGTAGCTACAAGTGTTGGTGGTTTGTGAGCACGAAGTGCGTGCATCTCCTTTAATTTTAGTTTAAATAAAAAAGGTTATTCAAACTTTTCTCCTGTAGTATTTATTCTTAAAAACATAGCGACAATTCGCTATTTAGTCTTCAAAGCGGAGTCAACACTGTATGCTCCCTAGAAATACACGTAGACTCCACAACTCTTCTGCGTTCCATTTAGTGGGTTATATTACATTTTATTACTCAACGCGAGATTGTTTACTTTATTATATGTTATAGACACTTCCACATTGCTGTCTATTTATAATACCAATTAAGAACCCAATGAGAGTAATCTATACATGCATCCATACAGCCATATATTGAAAGATTTTAATATTTCCCGAAATACGCCATCACGGACGATTGTTTTAACAGGTCTAATTTAAAGAAAATATTTCTATGAAAAGAATTGAAAAGAAAGCTTAAAAAAATCTGGGAAAACATAAAATAGAATATTCCTTTCCTTGCTACCACAATCCTTAAATAATATATTTAACATGCATAATAAATTATCTAACAAAATTAATGAATTAGTGTTATTCATTTATTTGCCTTTGTGCTACTTGAAGGATAAAGTAAAATGAAAAACGTCCGATTATTTATGCACAGTTTTTCAGTTTTTTACAAGTTAAAAAGCCTTTCTTATTACTAATAACACCTCGTTCTATAAAACAAGGTATAAATATTTTCTAAGTTTGTAGTGTTAGGTAAGTACGTATATGGGTACTAATTCAATTACATACTTTGATAGAAAGTTAATTCTGTCAGAAATTTGATTTAAGCAGAACATGAGCTAAAAAGTGCCAAATTATCCTTTGCTTTTAAAACTAAGATAAAAATTCCTACCTTTTGCATCTAAAAAATACCATTACTCTAAAATTCATTAGATTTAGGAATTTATCTGCAGTGCTGTTTCCGCCGTCATTTAGCTTTCGGAGACCGCGCCGTGATTTTGAACCCATAATTAAATTCTCTTTCTAGACATGACGATGTTCAAAAGCAGATTAAGGGCCAGCTTCTTCAGCACGTTCTTCAATTAGGTCGACATAAGCTTCGTTCTAATTACATTACCCGGCAGCTTCGAGGCCGTACTACTCAAACCTTTTAATCCTCCTCTCTTACTATGTTAACGGGGAGTAAGTTTTTTTCTTTTTTTCGAATCCAGCAACATTTGACGCCTATTTAGTGTTCTCAGACTCCTCTTTGCCCTTGGAGATCGATCCATCTTTTTGACCGATGGCAGTATTGACAGCCTGTCAGGTTATTGTGGCTAACGAAAGACCTGTCAAACTGATAAAAAGTTTTCCTTTTACTTGTTTGAATTGGTGTTGGTGGAGGTGAAAAGTCTAAAAGTGATGAGTCTTCAGAATATTGCTCTCTTTTGTTAGTTTGAAAGTGTCGGTCTGCTCGTGATCAACTGTTTCGCATTTCCCCGATTCAACTCAATTGCAATTCAAGAAGAAGCTGACTCTTTTGCCATCTTAGCAGGCGTTTTGACAACATGTAATGAATTTTACGAATAAGCGTTTTTTGAGAATCTTAAAATATTCGCTTAATTCCTCAATCTTAAAATTTCAAATCTTAAGATATTCACCTATTTAAAATCTTAAGATATATATCACACTTAAATATATTTCCATTTGAAATATGATTAGTATTACACTTAATCTTGTATCATACTGAACTTTAAAGAAACACCTAAAGTGCAACAGTAATGTAAATAAAGTGCGCAAGATCTAAGTAAAATTATTCTTAAATGAAAGAAAAAATAGATACTTTTAAGTAATGTTTCTGCAAACTCAACTGACGTCATTAACACTAAGGCAGAAATTTATAAAACAGAAATGTATTTCGTTATTAGTTCACGAGGTAATATGATTCCCCTAAAAGCAAGCATTACGTATAAGAAATTTTTTTTCAGCAAGTCAGTTTTGTATAAAATGGTATAAATTTTAAATGAACTACAGAGGAATTGGCAAAACAAAATTTCCCCGTATTTGAATAGACATTCATTGCTACCGTCTAACATTACATTCGGTATCAAATATCATATCTATAGATATTCAAGTATCATATAAATAAATATAATTTGATTATGTTATACTACTGCTTCTGTTCTTTCAACTTTTTACATTTAACATTTTTATGTTTGAAGTCAAAAAATTTAGTTTATCTCAATATTGTTTTTACTTTAAATAAGTTGAGAACAGAGAATAAATTTAAGAGGCCAATAACCGTATTTCGATTTTTATTTGCTAATCATATAGAAACTAAAATTTAGAGCACACATTTTTCTTAATGTACATCCGCCATTTTTAAAACGTCATAAATTTTCCAGTTTATTATACATATGTTAAAAAAACAAATAATATATATATCTATATATATATATATATATAAGCAGTCATTTTCAGTCGAAATTTGCAGTCTGAATACATGTACAATTTGGAGTAGTCCGAATCTTTGTTAATCATTACAGCTAAATACTAGCTTGATATTCGAATGCAGCAGTAAGTTAAGACTTAAACGAAGATATGTTTATTCAAATATCTTAACAGAGCTTAAGAATTAAACATAGCGAGTAATGAAATGACATGAAATGTGTAAAATTTACTGGTTTTTCAATAGGTTATACTGGACGCCTTCTATTTATATCCTTCCATAGTATTCATCAAGAACAGTGACGGAAAACTTTTATGCTCTCGAAAACCAGTTTGTGTGGTGAAGCAGCGGAATTCTACACCCAGCAGATTGATTGAAGGAATGTATACACCCAGCAGCCTATTCCTTCAATCAATCGAAATGAAGTTTCAGGTATTGCTATTTGAAGATATGTGATCCAGAGATTGTGAGGATTTAAAACAGTAGAGCTGTCACAGCTATGGTTACAGTGGAATATTTCGAAATTTCCTATTAGCAGCCACTTGTTTTTGTGAAAATCATCATCGAAACACCATAAATGCCGTTGGAGCGATACATGTATGATGAAAACTGCCGGCGTAAAACATTTGAAAAGAAGATCATTACAAAGGATTAATCACAACACATATAGGAAGTGCAATGACGCATTTTCCATAACTCACAGGGATAGACAGTAGAAGCACAAATCTCAGATACCATGTGCAAAGCACTGCTTGCAGAAAACCTTTAATAAGCAATGTGGGAAGGTTATTTCTTCAATAAGGGATTCGAACCTGCTAACAAGATGACATTTACAGGGAAACAACGAGTAGAATTGATGACGCTGATTTATCTGAACATGGAAAATGCTACTGAAACATTACGAGTTTATCGGAGAAATCATAAGCTGTAGACGAGGCCAATATGCCCTAAAAGCTGTACTGCTTTGGATAAAACTTTAAGAACGCACATAGAAAATGGATACCCTTCTGATTAACCGCGATCCGGAGAGGTACATATTTTCGTTGAAGTCCTTTCGGAAATGCATGATATGATTATTGCAGGTCCATTTCAACTGTAAGAACTGTTACCCGCAGTCCGAATGTACCGTGAACCACAGTTTTAAAGATTTTATGCTCTATCCTGCGGATGTCTCTTTATGGATTCCAACGGATCCAGGTGTTACAGCGTGGAGACGGGCAACAGCATGTCGGCTTTGGGAATTTTGTCCTCCTCAGATATGTTGAATAAAGCAGGTGGTCGCTGTGGTTATTCTGTACGGATGAAGCACATTTCTTTTTAATTGGGAACGTTAACTCCAGGAACTAAGTTCACTGTGCTGAAGAAAATTTTTACAATGGGTCACCAGCACCTCTGCACGTAGCAAAAGTGACTATGTGGCCCGGCATCACAAGCATATTCATTTTGGGTCACTACTTCTTCAAAGGGATCATCTTCACAGGTACGAAACGGTGCTCCATCACAAGTCATGAGTATCCAACAATGTCGCAGAATTTTGTAACCACAGAACTGCTGCAGTGAAATGTCGTTAATGACATTGTATGGATGCACTATGGTGCTCCTCCGTACGTTGCTGCTTGTGTTCAGCAAGTGCTGCAACAGCACATTGAAGATACAGTTATTTATCGTAACGTTGCAGTTTGTTGGCCACCGTGATCACCCAAACTCACTACGATGTATTTCTGGTTCCGGCGTTATCTGAAATCTATGGTGTACGCATGAAATTCACGAGATTTGTCAGAACTGAAAAATGCCATACAACGTGAAGTTGCACAAATGTTTTCATAGATATTACGTTCTCCATTGTTGTCAACACTCTCCCGTATGCAGTGCTTTATCATCTGAGAAGAGGGGAAAGTTGAGAACTTGAAGTTTCAGTAAAAAGGTTGTTACTCCCTCTCCTCTCTTATATTCTCATTGATCCTTTAGCTCTTTCCAAATGTTTTAAGCCGGCAATTTTTGTCTTGTATCGTTGCAACACTATTTACAGTTTTTCAGTGCGCAGTTCAATTTACTAAGGGAAAAAGTGAGTCCTGCCTTTCGAAATGCTTTCATTGCAACCGTAACGTCTGGTCTTAAATTACCACAATCTCGAGCACACACATTCAGACAGCCCCATCTGAAATTTCATTTCGATTGGTCGAGCTGATAGGCCATTAGGGGTTCATAGATCGGGGAAGTATTTTTATGACCACCCTGTGCTACGGAATAACAAATATCTGTGATTTCAAGTTGTTTGTCATACAAATTTCAAATAATATTTCGTAGTTTAAAAACTGTACATTTATAAAAATATATACTATTTCAGGAAATTCAGTTCAGATCCAATAAATTTTGTTACTTTACACGCAGGCTATCATTTGATTATTATTTATCTACATTACTTTGCTTTTATATCATTATGACTATTGCAATGAATTTATTTCACAAATACAGATGCAAAATGGAAGTTAATCTCTTCAAGTTTCTATGAATACGCATAAATGTTCAGTGTGAAGAACTTTTGGAGTATGGTAGACTTCTAGATGATCATTCAGTTCTCGAGTTCTTGCCACAGAAGTGTACAGATGCATTTTATTCAAACTGCTAACTACTGGACCTATAACCATAGTCAGATGGCTTATCGTTCTATATAGTTCTGAGTAAAAAAACTACAATTCAGTAGTTTAAAATAAATCTTCTTTTCTAATTGTCAGACTAATGGTTATATAGCTTGTATATCAGAAACTACAGCTCAAATAAAATTAAGATATAAACTTTCAGGACAAAGTGGACTACAAAGGAAATAAATAACAGAGTTGCTAAGAGAAATAAACCGAGACGTCAGCTATAGCTGCCAAAGATTGTTGTTAAGAACTTTGTGCTCTGTATCCGCATTTATGAATTAAAGTAGATACTGGTGGGAATCGACGAAACAAGAAATGAAAATAAAGGTAAAATAATTAGGTAACCTGTTAATAAACACAAGACTCCCAACAAGCTACAAGTATAACTTAGCTTGATAAATTGAGCCGACCGCAGCGCCTCAACACTACTTTACTTGCTATTAAATTCTTTTAAGAATTAGGCATAATTACAAGGTTTTGTAAAGATATCGCATTTTGTTAAGGTACAGAAAATATTTATATCCAGAGAATTACGTATATATTTCTTGTGTAACTAGCGAGTTTTCCGTGAACCAAATATCAAATTGTATTTATTCATTTTGCCTCATGAAACATGTATGTATACGTATATGAAACGTGACTTCGTCACGGATCGCGAGTCTAGCCGCGAAATCATATACTTCCAGATATACGCTAAGCTCAACCCATTTGACTTTTTGGCAGTTTTTAGTGCCCATGCTTTCTCAAATCTGTAACACTTGCACAAAAAAAACTTGTGTAACAGACGGCATAATTTTGCTTCCTTGTTTGTTAGCACGATGCATGGACTTACTGTGTATTGAAGGCTAAATCGCACTAATATTTTCCGCCATTCCATTATTGACTCTGCTTGGTTATTGACTTGGAAACATTTCAGAATATTTGCACTTTTTTCAGGCACAAGCAACTCCTGTTATTAAAACGCTTCATCTGGTGATGTTGGACAGTGAGGTGCGTTTTTAGAAAATTCGGTTAAAAAGAATTCTTAAACAACGATTACCGACGCAAGTTTTACATATTCTAGCTAATAATGATTTTTTTTGCACTAAAGCTTCCATTTTGAATATCATCACCTCTAATGAGTTTTCCAGCATTGTAAAATAAAAGTTAGGGAGTTAATCTTTCGTAATATTCATCTTGAATTACATTACATGTTTGTCAAATTATGTCGAGAATGTAAGCTTCAAGATTCAAGTGTTTACTTATGTTAAAGTTTACCTACGCTAAAGAGTTTGTCTGTATTCTAGTAATAAATACAGATGTAAACAAGGAGAAGGACATCGAGCATAATTAAGCATCTTGCAATTCGCTGATGCTACATACTAGTTGAAGAACGAAGAGTTCTGTCATTCGTACAGAAAACACGCGTTTTTATTTCACTTTCCGACTCCTTTTCTCTTACGTAGCTTTCATACATTAGGGTATATTTTTAATGTAAGCATGTTTTATGGTAGATCAGCTAAATGTGGGTTCCAGATTTGATGGCTTCGGATTCCAAATTTGATAGCATACCAGATTTGATTACAAGTGCCATCAACTCTTTCATTCAGTTTTGATTATTGCTCTACATTTCTTATAGAAAATTCTATGTGAATCTCTTAAAAGTGAAAGAGGTTGCATGAATTTGTGTTGTTTGAAATTCTGAGGCAAAGTAAAGTTGTCTACTTAAGTTGTCTAGAAACCTGCAGTATAAATTGAGAATTCTTTGAAATGGAATCTGTATGCATATGTGGATACTTCAGGAAATGAAAGATCATAGTTCAAAATGGAATTTTTGTAGGTCTAAAATTTAGCAGAACTTCACAGTACATTACGTGAGATTTTAGCGATCATGGAGGAAAGAGAAGTACGACATTCCTTTGGGCTACTAAGTTTTCGTGAAGGACATGACGACAAGCATACAAGATGATCGAAGTTTAAGAAGATCAAAAGTATTAACTGATTAAAGAATTGTAGTGCAGGAACCAGAACCGAGACAACCAGTTCAGCTATACTACACAGCAGAATAAAGAGACGAAAAGTTTTAGAAGCACCAGGCGAGAGAGAGCCCAGCATAGTGAAGCAAGGGGTTTGCGCAGAAAGAATGTAAGCAGGAATATCCTGAACTAAAATTAACCTGAGAAAAGAATAGAGGACATTAGTTTTAAATTGCCCTCTTATTGTTTATTTTACGCTATCCCGATGGCCATTATCTGCTCTAAAATGCATGACTGTGATAGGAGTTGGCAGAAATAGAGCTACTTATAAATCTGTTTGTTATTCTAACGATAAATTTGCAGAGGACATTTTGAAATCGGTTAAATCGATACATGCGGAGTATAATTTAAGAAATTAAAGTAGTAATTAGTAAGCAAACGAGTCATTGCATGCTTTCTATTTCAAAATGCAACTGTGTATCGAAAATTAAGCTATTGCTTGTTGACAGCCGGTAGCAATTATTGGGCCAAAGAGCCGCAAGGTCGCGAGCCGTAATTAAGGTGTTAAGAGAGCCGCAGTTTGGCCATACCTGTAATACACTGTTGATAAGTTTTCTATGACGACCATTCAAATTCTTCAGAAATTTTAAGTTTCAAGCTGGCATAAAATTTGTATAGGCATGTCATTGTTAATTAATCTGTATTAATACCTAGAAATTATAACACTTTTATCTATGTAAATATTTAAGAGCATTCAGTTATATAAGATTAATATGTTACATACTGGATATAATATAAGTGAATAAGTATTTAAAAACATGTGCAAAATTATTTCATAAAAATATTTGTCCCCTCTGTATGGTTTATTTTATTAACCCATGTATAGGACAATGACGAGTTCTCAAACTATCAATAATTCTGGCAATCCACGGGTGAGAAAAGACGCACGTTTCCTACCCAGAACCGAATGAAAATGCATTTTTTATTAGATTCGAGGTAACATATTTGTTTTTCTATTGATTCACCACCACATTCCATGTCATACTTTTGAACCAAATCCAGATTAAAAAAAATAATTTTGACAGAATTATTTGTTTCCCTTTCCTTTGCCCGGAAGATTTTCTGCAGATGCTGAGGCATGATTTGTACATTCTACTAAATTTTAAATGCTAGTTGTCATCATATTAAACAGTTCATAAAAGGTATACGTATGCAAATTTTGACAATTAAAAAATTTGGTGGGCAAAAAAAAAAGAAAAAGGAAACAGTTGAAACAAAATTTTTAAAAATCCAATAGAGTTTTCCAAAATAGAGAAGCTATACAATTAAAAATTTTTCATCGCAAGGCAAAAACATATAATCATTAATTTTAGAATAAGTAATTTGAAAATTTATAATCTTCAAACGAACAATAAAAGAAAGCTCAAAGGAGAAAAAAAAGAAATAATAATTAAATTTTAACTGGAATATTTATTCATACATTTAGTAATGCTTTATTTAGATTTATCGTTATCAGTTCCTTTCAAATAAAATAGAAAAATAGAAATTCCTTTCAAATAAAATAGAAAAAGCGAATTAAGAAAGAATATTTATCCCCATAAGACAAGTAATTTGGAGAAACAATTTAGATTGTACTTCCGTTATTAGGGTCATCCGGAAAGTTCTGCAGTTTTTATCATAAATATTACAAATGAAACAATATAACAAATCCTTGAATCACAAAAGCACCATTTTGTTCTGCGACTTTCTGACATCTCTTTGGAAGTTACAAAATTTGTATTATTGTTATTAATATTTATTAATTATTTTATTTCTTTATAAACTTTTGAAGTCATTAGGTTTATCTGTAGATAAATTATTAAGGTGCTCTTTGACAAGCTCCGATGCAGTTCAGATAATTCTGAAGAAAAAAAATTCGAAGGGTCAAGAGCTGTTGAATACGGGTGGTGAGCAAAACATACAAGTCATACTCTATGAGTCCTTGTTTGACATTCTTTGAAATAAAGGGCTGACCATCGCCATCATGGAAAATAACTCTTCGACGATCGATCAATTCTCTGATCTTTGCTTTGTTTTGTGCTTTTAAATTTGCCGGTTTGAGAACACTATTTTTCTGAAGTTATTGTCTGATTTGGTGGCAACAGCTCACAATATACAATTTATTTGTGGTCCTACCATAATCAAAGTATTACTTTTCCGAGATGCAGCCACGATGTTGCTTTGGGTTCTCGATGTTACGAAAGGAAGTTCATTTGGTTTACCCCATGATATTTTTCTTGTAAATATTAACTAAGTTTTCTTGTATAGCATCCCCTCCTCCCTCTCCAGCAACCAGCCGTTTCAAAAACAGAACTTCTTAATTTCGTTTCAGAGAAGAGTTACTTGCGGCATTCAAATAAGCATATTCTGCTCTGTTAAATGCTCGTCCACAGTCTGCCTGCTATGATCGTTTACAGCAGGCATCATCATCGTCAATGTTGAAAGTTTTGCTCTTCTTAAATCAACTTCGAACTGTGCCATCAGAAACAGCATTTTATTCATACACCACAAATTTTACAAACAGTATAACTAGGGTTTTCACATCTTTAAAATAAAAGAGCATAATATGGCGAAAATAAACATTTGAGTTCTGCTATCGTAGCACACCACTGAAACAAAAATTATGCCGCAACACACGCACCCTTGAAATATGAATGGATCATCGACCTAGCTCTTAAAATTAGTCATCAAAACTTGAGTAGCACAACTTCGTTAATATCTTCATAATAATAATAATAATAATAATTTCAATCAGAAACGAAACGATTTCATTCTGAGTAGCGTGAGAAACAAGTTTCGGTAATTACGATAATGATGCATGCTTATTGATTTATATCAAGTAAATATATTTTAAATAATAAATTATAGATGCAAATTATTAAGGTAGGTATGTGTTTATTGTATTTAAAATCTCTTTGTAGGACAGCCAGTTATAGACTCGCTCATTAATTCGAAATATGAAAATCTTACATTTTACATAACGGCAGCATTCAGATGATTGTTTAAGCAAAACGTTGAGTGAAAAAATAAAGACCTTTGGTTTCTTTAAGTGTCAACAGTTATTAAGGCGTAGCAGTTGAAGGCTCATAATATTGTACCATATCGTCAAAGTATAAACATTTGAAAAAATATCTGCTAAGGTCGTTTCTAATGTCAAAAATGAGGAATGGCAATAAGAACGTTTTAAGTCACAGTCCAGAAGTATTTTATTAAGCTTAATTAACTATTAAGACATTCTATAGCTTTAAAACATGTAAAAATAAATAAATAAATAAATAATAAACCACCTGAAAGAAAATTTTCGAAGTTTAAATATTTTTTTTTTATGTAACGCCATTTAGGTTTTAACAGAGTATAGAGCCATTAACGGAAAAGTTTGTATCTGGAAAACAATTCCGTTAAGTATACCAGTTAATTAACAAAGTCAGATAAATACCCTTTTTTATTTTCCTTTCTATATCACGGAAATTAATCATTGAAGAAATTCATATTTTATAAGAATGATGATAGCTGGCTCACTGAAATAAGAACAAAATAAATTAATTTCTTCAGTAATGTTCTTTTGAACTTTTTCTTGTAATTACAGCGAAATGTAATAATATTTAATAAGATAGAATTAATTTTTATGAAGGTTCTGAATCACATAATACAAAGCTGATAACAAAGTAATGCCATAAGTAATTTTAAAAGTAATATCATGAAATATTATTTAATTGAATAAAATAATTACTTCCTTTTCCCGCAATTCTGCATCGTAATATCCTAATACTAAGTATCAAATATTTAAAAATTACTAAGCTCACTAAAATTAATTCTGCGCGTACTTCTATCGTTTTCGTGGATAAATAAATATGACAAAATATGGAAGAGGTTGCACGGTTTTGATGTCAAGCATTTCGACCCCACTCCGGAAATTAAGCTGTAATCGCGCAAATTTGGAAGAGGCATTTAAATTTTTAAATTAAAAAATGTTAATGAAAAACCTGTTTAAAAAACGATTGCCATCAATGACAGAAGTAATAACAAGATATAAAGAATGGTAGTCTTATTGCGATTTCTTTTGTCGTGTTAAACTTCATCGAAATGAAAATTCACAGCAATATTAGTCTACCATTCAGCTCTTTCACTCACTTCTGCTAACCTATTTTTTTCTGTTGTTTTTTAGCTTTATTTATTAAGCATCGTTTTCTTCGCACTTATACCAAATACAGTTCATTAGCAAAATCACGAAATGTTTAATAGCAGCATAGCATATATTTAGAATTATCAATTGCAATCCTGTAATATATATTTATTTTTACAATAAAAATGTTTAAGTCATAACATCAGTGTAACATAAAATTAAAATTTTAAATTAATAAACCTTAAAAGTCGTACTAAACAAACGACAGTTAAATTAAAAGAATAAACCTTAAAAGTCGTACTAAACAAACGACAGTTAAATCAAAAGAATAAACCCAAACGTGAAACAAATTACGTTTTAAAACCGAAATTAAGTAATCAAGTTTCTCCTTAAAAATTTATAAAATTAATCATTACAGAAATTAAGTAAATCAATTACAGGTCAAATCAAAACTTTTAATAACCATTTTAAAAACTAATCAGTTATAAAAATTAAATATTAATTAAATTCTAATTTCTTAATTTTACTTACTTTTCAAAATGCTTTCTTCTTAGAATTATAATAAAGCTCTTCAGAATCAATTAGGGATATTCATTACAGCAGGATCTCTTAAACTTCATCATCCGACATCCCTTGTTATCAGACAAAAGCGTCTGCTATGCTTTGATTGAAGTGAAAACTTAATTTACCAAAGCTGAAGAGTGTCATAAGAAAATTGGAAAGATTATTAAAAAAATATAGTAATTATTAGAAAAGGAGAAAAATATAAAATACATGTTCCTAGTCCAACGTTAAGCATTAAGAAATAGTGATTAGCTTTGATATACTAATAATATTCCTTAATAATATGCCTTATTTCATTTATCTCTTTAGAAACTGTAGTTAATTAAATTTTCATGCAAAAAATTCGAAATTCTTTTTTAAGAGTTCAATAACTTTTACTCGATTCTTAGTACGAGAATAGCCAATAGTTTCGTTATGACTTTGGTATGTATTTGTACATTTGTGTTTTGTTATGATTACACATTATTAAACACGATAAATTAAATTTTCTTCCTCGATAAGTCAAAAACATTAGATTAAGTCGGTTCCTACTAATCTTCTTTAATTTCTCCTGCATATCATCCTCAATGTAAGTATTGTTAGTCCAAAGGGATTTAGTCCCGAAGGACTATTACTTTCGTTTTGCGATTTTACGTCGATTCACTCTGAATGCCCGTTTCTCTTTTCAAATTGTTGCCACTAAATGTTATCGCTCTGCATTAAATTTTAAAAAATGAAAAATCTGCATAAATGTATGCATGTTTCTCGCATTGTGATAAAACCTAGAGCCATCGAATTTTGAATGACGTCATCCTACTGCGAATATGGGCATCTGGAAGCCCTAATTTTGAATTTGAAATTTGCTTTATTATCGATTTTATGTTTTGTAACATTTCGACGAATTTCTGATTAACAAACTAAATGATTTCAAAGCGAGCAATGGCAACAACGTACGGAAAAAAAAAACATTTTTATCTCCAGCGCACGAGACTTACGGAAATTCTAAAGATATGTTCATTTTAAAATGATTTTGCGATATTGATTTTGAAAAGAATTTTATGGTTTGAGTACGTAGTACATGATATTTAATAAAAAAAGTTAGCACACGAAACGTTAAAAAACGCGCCTTTGGACGTAATTTAAAATCTGAAATCTTTCAGATTACTTTGGACGTAATTTAAAATCTGAAATCTTTCAGATTTTTTTTATTCAAATATCTTTTTTATTTTGTTGTCGTTCTTAATTTTTTTCGAATCTCTAAGCGTTAAGTTGGGATAACTAGTTGTAATGTTCCTCTCTTATATTCTTTTAACTAAGTGTTGAAGAACCTAGTGAACAACTTAGCGAATAATCGCTTAAATCCAAGAACAAAAGCGTAAGCTCAAGAAGGGGTAATTATCCTTTATTTGCTCAAAATAAAGATTTACATTTGGCCCCTGTCTTAGGGCGTACAGCAAAGCCTCTATTTGGGCTTAAACTCAAAATGTAAAAACTAACAGTTAACTAATAACTAACTCAACAGATTTAGCCGAAGCTAACACAATTCTAAACTAGTTGGTGCGTAATATTGAATTAGTCAGCGAAGCTATTAAAAGGCACGTAATACGGCCGAGCGTAGTAACAGTTTAGAGAGATGTAGCCAAAAGGCAAACGCGCTATTCTGGAATCATAACTCTCTTTCGCCCGAAGTCAGTGGAACTTAAATACTACTCTATTTTTCATTTGCATTTGATGCGATTCTGAAAACTCATTCTGGTAAAGAATTGTAAGTTGAAGGTAGAAGAGAAAGGAAAGTGGTATAAACATAAAATAACTGCTATAAGATTAAAATACACATTACATAGTTACTAAAATAATTATATTTAGGTTAATCCTCTTATTTTGATAAATGTATTAATTGATAATGGTTGTTATTCATAAGCATAATGAAATTAGAAATGAGCCTGGGAGTGTAGGGGAAAACTCATGGTGCGTTTACGAATGTGCGTTTTTAGTTAGCTTCTAACAAATAATTATTTTATCATTATAAAGCTGAAAGATTGCAATTGAGAGCATAATCATTTTAAAGATTTTCATTGTTAACTGGTTGGTGTGTAAGCTGTCAGAATATCTAGATTATTATAGATGTCTAATTTTCAATTCAGTGTATTATATTTAATTATTGCTGTTTTAAAAACACCCTTTAAATACACATGACTTTGCAAGATGTACTTGATTAATTGTGAAAACAACATAGTTATTTTATACGTTTCTCTCGTTATGAAGAGTTGTGCATTTTTCGTAAAAGGAAAAAAAATATATTATTTGTACTAGAAAACACATGTAGCTTATAATGTAAAATGTGAAAGAAGAATAATATTTCGCATAAATTTGCTTTTACCTTTAAATGATAGGTTATAAAATATACTTGATGTTGAAGATTGAAACATAAGTTATGGAATAAACTTCTGTTTCACGCTCACAAATCACTGATATTAAGCACTGATAATTATAAATAAGATTTTAGGCAACACAGAATCCTGTTACATGCAGTTGCTAACAATGATTCATAAATGACGTCTGAAATTGGTATCTTCTCCATGTAGATCTAGTGATCTTCTTGACGACGTTTTTGCATATCGAACTAATTAATGCATTGCATTGCTTTGCACGATACAACTATTGTTTAGCAGCAATTCCAGTAAGAATAATGGAATGAAATTATGAATGTCTCACACATGCTTATAAGATGACATTGGAATGATTTCAAAACTGATAGGAACATTAAAAATATTTACTTTAGATTTTATTCTATTGAATAAAACTTAATTTCAATTCCTCTGTTTTTCTAGAAAACATTACTAAAAATTTCAATACAAGAAGGTTCATTTCATATTTTGCATTATTTGAAAAAAATAGATCGAACGAATATGTCACACAACTTTAGTCATCATATCTCTGTCTTTGGAACCAACGCGTCGGGGAATGAAAAACCGCAATATTTTTAGCTATGGCCAGTTATTTTATTCCACAATTCAAATTCAAATTAATTATATATATCCCTCCCCAGTTTTCCATGACTTTTCATCAGAGAGATTAATACATCAAGACTTCAAAATGCTGAATCATTATTTCAATGCCCATGTATTTTAAGAACTATACCAATTTATACATATACCATAGAATCAAATATGAGTATTGTACATAGATAAGTTTATATTAAAATGTAAATACTTTTCCCACTTACAGAGGGTTTTTATTAAATTTTATAATGACTTGGATAAAGAATTAAATAAAAGCAAATGTTTGGAAATAAAACTTTCTAGGAACAGCTTATTATTTGAAGTAAAAAATATAGCCAGCTACTTTTAAAAAACGTTATGAAATACATGCTATAAAAATTTCCTACTTCAAAATAAGTAACATTATTGATCGGAAATGAAGACACCGTTAATAATTACTTCGGAGATGGAAAACTAAACTCGAAACGAATATCCGAAAAAGGTACGTACTGTTTCTAATGTTTCTGAAGTTAAAATCATTGGTTACAAAAGAAAATCCGCCGACGGAGAAATAAACAGCAGAGGTTTTAAACGCATCTACAACAGCAACACGTAAAATAATAAACCAAGATATACAACATAAAAAAGCTAACAAACGTAATGTTCACAGGCATTTGCCGAAACATGCGGCTCAACACAGAACAATTTGTAGAAACCTGTACGGAAATTTTGTAACAAGAGATAAATAAGGATACATTGGTACTGTTGAATGAAGCATGATTTTACCTGAATGACTACTACAAAAAATCTGATGTGAACACCACATAACTTCCTTGTACGGAATATTAAATTATACGCATTTTACATTTCATTTAAACTTGAATTAAATTTGCTTCGTCGATAACGCATAAACTACAGTATCATAAATGCACTCTTTAAAATTCAATATATTTATCATAGCGACACTTTGGCGCTAGGTTCACTTAATAGCATTACATCTCATTCATTTTATAATTCAGAATTCACAAAAAGTATATCATCTGAAGCTTTATCTAATCCTTGCCACATGTTCTATTAAATACTATAATAAATCTAAAACGATGTATAAAAGAAATTAAACAAACAAACAAAAAACTAAACAGTTTTTCACAGACGATTCAGTAATTCTCAATGAATTAATCCGGTTCACACTTGGCGACAAGGCAAAAATACATAAAAACTCAAAGCATCTGTATTAAAAATTACAAAGTAAATATTAAACAGTTATTTCCTCGAATAAATTCCAGAATTCATTAAGCATAATTTAATTAGCAATAATAAAAGAAGGCGTTATATTTACTGTTGCGAAGCTTAGTTTCTCTAGACTGGCAACAAATCTAGAATAAATATAGAATCAATCTAGAATAAACGTAAATATACGTTCTCAACGTATTTCTGCAACGTCATCTGATGTTTCAGTTATGGACTGTTGCTCCTCTGGTTTCTTGAAAATAACTTTTTTTTTTCCACAAGGATAGATGGACTATGGAAAATAGAGGAAAGGGAAATCAAAACTCTTGGAAATTTTAGGAAAATAATTTCTGTCATGGAAATCACGATGCAGACTGATAGTCCAGAAGGACGGCTATCAGATGGAACATTTTAGAAAAATACCGCTTACATTTTAAGCATTAATTGAACGGCCTCGAAATGTGCGAAAAATTTGCAAACACCTTCTGTATATTCTACAATATATATATGATTATATGAACTCAATATATTTTCCACTATATAATTTTATGTACTGGAATATTCCTGCTACGACATATTGGGTATGCAAATGCTCTGTATTATTATTTTTGCAAATTCAAATATCTTTTTATGAAAAGGAACTCTTGATACGCGGCTACACCCTGTCGAATTTATTTCACTTTGGAAAAGAAATTACGTCTTACCAACACACGTGTCACTTTCTCCTTTTACTTTTTGGGACATATTGACATTTAGCATTTCATCCTTTAGACTGGAAGCTATTCTAGGAAGCCCTAGAAGTTGAAATTAAAAAATAAAGTTCGAGAAGTTTCCGTAACACAGAATAGCAATATAATAATAAATGAAGGTACTTTACTAATAAATTATATTACTTTTGCTTCTGCATTTCTTTGAAGAAAGTGCCAAAATCAGTTTTTCACGACTATCTAAATTTCACTGAATGGTGTAACTTGTTTTATGAGTAGTAAAAAATATTATCTCAAGCAATTTGAAATTTGAGAACTGTTAAAGTATAAGGTGTTGTCAAATGTGGGATGAATACGCAACACGCCTCCAAAAATATACGCATAATTTTGGTGAAATAAGGGTATGGTATTTTTTGCACGTTACGTTTACGAAATTTATACGAATAAAAAAGGTTGAAGATATTGTTGACGCTTTATCGTTATTTTCCACAGGTTATTTTTACCAAAATTATACGAATCCGAATGTACTGAAAACAACTACCGCTTTTTTGGTATATTTATTTCATTCGTCACTTTTACGAATATTATACGAATTCTAAAAAGACTGAAAATGAAGTTTATGAGTTCATAGTATTTAATGTATTTCTGGCATTTTACTTTGTTTTCCGTTTTCCTTGAACATGAGAAAAAGGGTATGCAAATGTTTTTTTTCTAACAGCATTTTAATGTGGTATCAAAATTATTTTTGCGTTTTAATCGTCTTTACGCTTAAAATTAATTTTCCACTGGTTAAAAACCTCTACGAATTGGAAAAAATCTTGATATTTCATATAAATTTAAATTACTTTAATCAGCATTCTAACATTCATACATGAGGCTAAAATTTTTCAATGAATTTTAGCATGTGAGTTAAATTTTTATATACATTTGAAAAAAAATATATCTTCTTGATTTAAAGATTTTCTTGATTTGATGATTTAATTCTCTTCAAAATAACTTATTTATTTTCTTACATCAAACTTGTTATTTTTATTCATATCAACACTTAATGTGTTAGTAATTCATTAATTTACACAATTTAATTTCTTTTATGAAAATCTCATTACTCATTTAACTGTAATAAGTTGTGCATTAAGTTTGTGTACTTACTCCATTATTTTATTAAGTAAGTGTTGTCAATTAAACTGGAACAAGACTTTAGCGAATCTTTCATTTCCAGGAATAAAATAATATAGAGAGCAGAAGATGCTTGAAAATATTTAAGTTCTTGAACAATAGTTTAATGTGGACCAAAGATACATGTATCGGATTCTTAATTGTAATCAAAGTTTCTGCGCATTAGGTATGCATAAACGTAATCTTTTCATTTATTTTCCTAAACTTTTTTTCGAAGCGCCCTGAGAGCAATTTTTTTTCTGTCCGCAAAATTCTACTTTCAGCTTGCATGCGATTCCAAATGCTGGAAGTTCCCACGTACTTGTGACCTTGCTCAAAATAGCTTTTAGCAAAGATTCTGGTTCTTTGGCCTTTAGAGGCATTGTGGGGGCAAAGGCTCTCCTGTGGTCACTTTTTTTACGACAAAACAAATTTTTCAGTTGTGCCCTACGGCCATTTCTCTTTCATTGGGTTCTCGAAATCAGGAACGTTTTCAACCACTGCTGAAATCAGGTCGTCCACAGAGCATCAGTTTTTCATTTCAACAACGGATTTCATCCGTTGTTGAAATAAATGTTGAATGAATCCGGATTTCATCTGCTGCATTGCAGTTGATCTGAAGTAAGTGCACTTTCGTACTTTTCTGTAATTATACTTATATAAGATCTTTATTATTATAATTTTTATTATAACATTCGGTTTTAAAGAAAGAAAAATATTAAATTTTATGATCTCTTCTGAAATAAAATAAGGATAAGTAAAAACTTTCTTCTGAAAAATAAACGTATTTAGCGTACACAAAAGTGACTGAAAGAATTATTTGGATTTTGTTATAGTAAGGTTATGGCGTTAGTACAAATGCTTGTTCCAATTTGTCCGCATATTTGGATTCTAATACAGTTTCGTGCAAAATAGTACAGACTTCTCATGTATTTATTGCTGAAGTATGTATTGCTGTGATGATGAAGGAATTTTTTAACACTATTTACAGTTAATGGTATTTCCAAATGAATCACATTTTAAGCAATATTAAAAATTTCAGTATTTAATATGCGTTTCTTTGCTTTCAATAATGCTTGGATTCTTCTGAGCATTCCTTTTATAAAAGACTGCAGTGCTCCAATAGATCTTTGCCGTAATCCCATATCTGAAATTTGTAGATCTTTTTCGAATCTGAAGATTTTAGACACAAAATAATTTGTCAGGATCCTAGATGATTACTTATCAGGTTTGTCTTTAAGTAGTTGGACTGAAGTCTCATTGCGGAGGGGGAATAAAAAATAAAAAAACCAAATTAAAATTTTTCTAATGAGCTTTGATTTAAAACTTTTAAAATAATTAATGAATTAAAAGATAAAAACTAATTCAGCACATAGTTTAGTAAGAATTAGAGATTTAACTAAATTTCTTCACACAATTCATCTACAGTTTTATAACACAAATAATAAAACCATGGGGCGTCCCTGATCAATTTATAAAAATAATGGCTGATATGCTGAACAATTAATTAGATTAAAAGATTTCCATTAAAGACGCCCGTATTTTCCAATTAATTTAATAATACAGAAGTCGCTGCATTGAGCAAGGTATGTAATGGAAGTTTACTATATGATGGTATGAACTAAGATTTTTAAATACTGAATTGAAATTTTTAAATATGAAATACTCAGTGCATTTTATACGCATCTTATAATACTTCAACTACATTTAAAAACTGAAAATATATGAAGTGTGAAATTGTTACAATTTTTCCTTTTTACTGTTTAGGTGCTGTTCTGAAAACATCGAACGAGTAGGATTTCTCCTTCACAAAAATATCTCATGATATAAAAGTTGGGCTAAAATCAGTTAGATATAGAAAAAAAAGTCTGGAGAACAAGCAGCTCAACGAAATCTGTTGGAATTATTCATTGAAGAAAATTACGCGATTAAATCTGATTTAGTGTAAACCTATAAATTATACCTAGTTTTTAAATTAATCTCTTGTGTATTTCTTTTGCAAATATTACAGTTCATAATACTTAACAACCTGAAATTTTATATTCGTAAATTAATGTGGAATATGCTCATACTAATGCTATAATTTAAATAACTCATTGTCATCATATGAGCGTAATCCAAAATGCACGGCATTTGACAAGAAATTTGACAATTTATTAAATTAATAAAAAATGAGCCAACTTCTAACTGCTTCGTGTTATCCAATTGTGGTCTTTTAAATCATTTAATACCATAAAGCTATGAGATGTAAAAAAAAATTGGTATGTTCACGTGAACATGTATATTTATAATTATGTTAGAGGATTTATAATTATGTTATTTATTTATAATTATGTTATTTATTTTATTATGTTAAGTCACATGAAATAAATATTTAAAAACTTCAGATTACTCTTAAACAAATTAACTTTTTAAAATTCCATGTTTATATAAAATAAAATAAAGAGCATATTCAGATAATTTTGAATTTGCATAATTTTATGAAACTATTAATTTTTTATAGATTGATTAGTTACATTGTAAAAAGGAACTTTTTAAAAATACCTCGATAGAGCATTTCTTCTGTAGAGGTGAAGTTTTAGCACTGATCTAATGTAAGACTTAAAACAGAGAAAGATAACAGTAATAGAGTATAATGCATTGCAAGATTGACTCATAAATGTACTATTTTTACATATCATAATTATGTCTGTAACTATATGCCGAAAATTTTTAAAACAGAAGATACTCGATTAACTTGCAGGTGCTAATTAATAATATTTTCTTTCACATGTTCTTGATAGACAAAATGTTAACAAATATATATATATATCTGCCTATTATTTGAAGATATGAATGAAATATTTGAGATATTAAAAATTAATTTCCAAGGAAAGTAAGTAAAAAAAACAACTTCGTAACTATTGGAAAAGATACGTTTTTACAATATGCCTCCTGGTCTATATTAAAACAGTTTAAGATTGAGCATATTAAAATAATCTGAATGTATGGTGTTTTGTTCTGCGGTACAGTCGTTCAATGAATTCGGTAATTATCTGTATTGCAGATTGGTAAATAACTGTATTTTTCAGCCTTTAAGTGTAACGTAATTTTTAAATATAATATGTTTCTGCATTTATTAGTGCATTTAAATTTTCCACCTACGTATATATTCCATTTTGCCGTGCATGCCTAAAAGGCGGATATGTAAAAATTTGATATAAAAATCATATTTTTACTTTTAATCATAACGTGCAGAAAATGTTTGCATAGATTTATATCAAAATTATGAGATTAAAATATGTACATTTTACGAAAAATGCACGCATAAATGCAGTAAAAACGTAATTGAAGATTTATGCAAATTTTTTACCAAGAATGTGCATTTAAACACAATAAAGACAGAGTTGATGGAACTAAATGTTTACCAAAATCATTCGCATACGCAAAAAAGAAATAGGGAAGATTTAGGTAAATTTCTATCAAATATATTCGTTTTTGTACCGTAAAATACGGGGAAGATCTACGTAAATTTCTATCAAATATATACGTTTATGTACAGTAAAAAGTCGGGAAGATTTACGTAAATTTTTACTAGATATATACGCATATGTGAAGCAAAAAAACTGGAGAAATTTACGTATATTTAAGATAAATATAGGTAAATTTTTAGTAAAAATATACGTAAATCCCTGAAATTTACGGATCTTATACGCAGAAGTTACGAATGCACCGCAGTCTTTCGCATAAATATACCTAAATTTTATGTAAAACTTACGTATACTTACGTAAAAATATACGTAAATATCTACTATTTTTTCCTGGACACTTTTCATGATATTTTGACGTTAAACGAAACGTTTTTTAGACGAAGGGCCATTCGTAAATTGAACGTATTTTTCTCGTGCAGTGTACGAATGCATACTGCCTGGGTATGAGTTTATTAACGTAATTTCAGAATTAGAAACAAATACTTAACTTCGGAAAAATTGTTATATTTAGAAAACCTGGATGTTAGAGGAAAGGTTGCTCAAGATTTGTGAATATTTAGAACATAACTGGGGACGACGTAAGAAATAGATTATTTAAAAATAGGCATTTGCTATCCATGTACATTTTTTCTATTGTATGTCATTAGCTACTTAGCTAATTTTTGCAATTTGAGTACTACATTTATCAGGACTAGTGTTTCTTCTTGATTCTGCAAACATAACTGAAAGTTCTGAGCCAGAACAGGGAGCTTACTCAAAGCTATGTTCGTGTGAATGTAGAAAATAAAACAAAGATGAGGAGGGTTAAATTTACCCTTTATTCATGCAGCGTACAGTACGTATACCCGCACTTCGGGATACAAAGACCAACACTTTTGGTCGAGAACGTAGAAAAATAAGAAAATGAATTAACTAAATAAGAACTAAGATGCTTTACAGAGACTAGTAACGTGAAGATTGGCCCTTTAATATTACGTATATAGTATATTTATAACATTATGTACGTATTAAAATATATGTTATAATATTATTACTTATTTAAAGTAAAATAAACGTTAGTAAAACTTAAAATCCTTACACATTTCCCGCCAGAAATTAACAGTTCGAAAATTAGGTCCAAATAACTTGTTGAGAATTTTAAATTCTAAACTCTAAAACAAGACCGTTTAGTGCTTGACACAGTATATTAGATGGCAAATACTATGTATACGTTCTTTTTAGACGTGCATTAATCTCGTTTGTCTGTTTCATTATACTTTTATTTAATTATACCCCCATGTTCTCTGACATGTTTTATAAAAGAGAAATATTAAACACGAGCGTGTATGTGTAACAGTGTTCAACACTAACGCCTAAAATCAAGACACTATCGTGTTAAAATATAACGTAACAAGACCTCAGTACACACCTTACATTCATCTCTGAACGATGAGGTACTATTTTAAAATAAGTGGCTAACTCTGCAGTATGGCGTAAGAGAGCCTAACTACCTTCAGCCATTCCAAATTTAGCACATATTCACACCGCGTAACGCTTTTTTTTTTCAGTGATACCATTAAGTTTTAAATTTGGCATTTATACAATATTTCCACTTTTAACATATCACAGTACTTGTCAAATTTTAACGGAACAGTTCATATGTATATAAGAGCACATTAACATGCCATTAATTCTACACATTTTGAAAACATACAGTTAATTTTCTCCTATTGAAAGCAAGTGCTATTTCTTTTACATTTAACAGCTACATTTCACAATTTCTTCAGACTAAAATATCTTTTCTGAACAGAATCTTTCAAATAAAGCTTTATACAATATTTTTAGAATGTTCTTAAGGTACTTTTCTTATACAGGTACAAAATCTTTTACAATACTGAAGTATTTACACTTTACTATTATACAATAATTTTAGATTACTCGCGAGTAATTGAAAAACGTAACAAATAGGTGAAACTCATTTCTCGCCTTTTTAGCGATAAAGGTAGACATCTCACAAAGAAAGTCTATGTAAAGAACGAAAGGTTCCATAGACGTAATGTAAACCAGTTTGCTATTACGCCGCTGTAAATGGAGGGAAAATTCCCCAAAGGATTTGGCGACGGAACTTGGCGGCAAGAATTTCACTCTCCGCTATGTGTACAGGAAATTGAGGAACACATACTAAGAAACGTTTCTCTTTTGAAGTTTCGCGATAAATTGGATTTTCTTACTTTTTTCTGCTCAAAATAACCAAACCATTAATTAATTTACTTGCGCAAAAAATATTTTCTTTTTCCTTAAAGTTTTAAGAAATTTAAAATGATATTCGTTTTATGAACTCTTGATAAACTGACCTTTGAAATTCGAGGCAGGCTTCGAGTTTTGGTGCTTTTGCTACAGATATTTCCCGCAGGCGCAGCTGTTTCCCTCTGCGTTGGGATGGACCCATTTCTGTTACGGAGAGGTTTTCTTTCTTAAGAATACATATTCTTTGCGCCACATGAGGTAAAACGTCTCCTTAAATTCTGCCACTTGCAGTAAGAACGAAAAATTAACTTGAAGTTTCAAAGTAACATAAGTTATTTTATCTTTGTATTATTCATCCATGTGTCTTGCCGCTCATTCTTGAAACGTTACGAAGAAAGCAGTTTCGTTCAATCGACGTCTGGCTCGGGGCTGAGCATCACGCTCCTCGTCCTGTCATTTTCTTTTGGGATGTGTCCCTTGACCTTTGAAGACCTTTTTCTTATCCTCCGATTATTGTAAAGGTCGCTTGGTGTGCGGTATCCTTGAAGTCCGCAGGGTCCTGGTCGCTCGCTGATTGAGATTCCCGTCTCACCTTGAGTCTGGAACTGCATTCCCCGGGTGAATTCGTGGGCACTTGCTGCGTAGAATCCTTTCTGTCGGTTAGCTATTTTTTTCTCACAGGTGCTAAGATTGCGGCCATTTCTTCTCGCCCTCTTCTTACTGTTAGAATTTCCGTCTTCCTCCTGTTGGAGCCGGTCATGCCCTCTCTTTTCTGGTCGGGGGAATATATTCCTTTTCTTGTTACCTCCGCTTCTACGTCGGTGGATTTTCTTTTTCCGGTCTCTCTTCGTGCTTGTCGATGGCTCTGGTGCTTGTTGCGGTGGAGTTTCTTGAGAGGATGTCGGCCGTTCCGGATCCTGCAAAAGATCTTCAAATATTTTCATTTTATTTCGATTGTAATGCAGCTTGATTTGATCGATATTTGCCGTAATTTTTCCGCAATTCTTGGCTCTTAAACCCACCACTGCCTGGGTTATTTTCTCAATAGAAAACGGCCCTTCAAACCGTAGACAGAACTTCGTCACTTTATCTTCTGGAGCTGAGGAATGAGAATATTTCAGCTTAAGTACTTCATCCCCCACGTTGTAAGTTACTTCCCGTCTTTTTTTCATCGTAGTAAACCTTTTGTTTTCTCTGCGAGACTTTAGAGTTTTCTTTTGCTTCATTAATTAATTTTTGTGTATCCGACATTTCCAATTCAGGCCCCCTTTACTGAACATAAAACATTTTATCAAAGGAGTTATGATTTTCCTGCCCCGAAACAACTCAGCAAGTGTCTTACCCGTAGTGTAGTGTCTTCCAGTCCTAAGTGCGAAGACTAATTCAATGAAATGATTAACCCAGGCTTTATGAAAATTTTAACATAACTACGAATAATTTTAACTATTGACCCGTTCCTCTATATTTGATTGCGGTCGACACGCGACCATTTTTAAATAACGTATGCCCAGTTTTCACACATGTCTTCGAAAATATTACTAATAAACTGGGGACCATTATCCGATATAACTTTTAGAGGTGCTCCGTATTTTAAAATATATTTATTTAAAATAGAATCAGTAAGTATTTTCGCGGAGGCTCGTTTCAACGGAACGATTTCCATCCACTTAGTAAAATAGTCGACCATAACGAGAAGATACCTACTTTTATTTAACAGTCCTTTAGGAAAAGGGCCCAATAAATCGACGCCTATTATTTCATTTGGGAATTGTGACTTAATGCTAATTTACTAATTGGCATGTTGGGCAAGACTGGACATACGCCCTTGTTAACTTTTGCAGTTCAGGAAAATAAACTTCTTCGCGTACGCGTTGTGCAGTGTTTCGAATGTCCAAATGGCCTGATATTGCCCAATCCTGAAATTCCTGCAAAATATTTAATGTAAGAATAGCTGGGATAACAGGCCACAGCTCATGGTTATTATTCGTGGTCTTAGTGTAAAATAGCAACCCACCTATGAGTTCGTAGTAGGTTGCCCTATTTCATATTGCCACAATATCTTGATGACTAAAGTTCTTAGGATCTATCAAATAATTGTATATATTTTTAAATTTCGGATCCTTTCTCAATTCCGTTATTACGGTCTCACGAGAATATATCATATGGGATGTAAGCATTGCCGCTTTAACACTATTCCCTTCTTCATCTATCTTGATTATTGACAAGGCATCTGCTAAGACATTTTCCTCTCCCGGTGTGTGTTTAATTATCAAATTATATTCTTGTAATTTAAGTGCCCATCTTATTAGTCTAGGCGATAGAATCTTTCCTCGATATAATCTAGCGACCGCCGCATGATGAGTAGACCGTTACTGGAGAACTTCCAAAATAGACTCGGAACTTTTGTGCCGCTAACAGAACCGCAAGTGTTTCTCTTTCTGTCGCTGAATAATTTCTTTTAGTATCATTTAAAGTACGACTAAAGAATGCCACGGGCTCCCCATTTTGAGAAAGAACTGCCCCTACGGCATAATCGGATGCATCGGCCGCGATTTCTAAATTTTCATCATTTTCGTCGAAATTTCAAAACAGGGGCTTGTGTTAACGGTTGTTTTAATTTTTCAAAAGCGGTGTTAGCTTCGTCTATCCACGAAAATCTTGCCTTCTTTCGTTTTAGCTTTAATAGCGGTTCGGCAATGATTGCGAAATCCTTAATAAAGGACCTGTAATAGGAACACATTGTCAAATAAGAAGATAATTTTTTGCAGCATTTGGAGGCGGAAAACTCTGAATTGCAATAATTTTTTATTTTTCGGTTTCGATGCCTTTCTGGAAAATTTTATACCCCAAATAACGTAATTCCTTTTCCGCAAATTTGCAGTTATCGACATTAATTTTTAGACCGGCGTCATTTAACAATGAAAACACTTCTTTTAAGTGTGTAATGTGTTGTTCTAAATTATCACTAGTAACAATAATGTCATCTAAATAAATAAAAGTGCTTTTCCCCAGGATGGGTCTTAAAACAATGTCCATACAACGCTTAAAGTTTGCTGGCGCGCCTGACGGGCCAAGCGGCATACTCAAAAATGCATAAGTGCCAGACTTTGTTATAAACAGAGTTTTATGTACGTCTTCAAGCTTTACGCCGATTTGAAAATAACACGACGTTAAATCAAGTGTAGTCATGTATCTAGAGGAAGTTACATTTCTCAAGATTTCTTCTATAATCGGTAATGGATACATCGGGTATTTTATAATACTATTCAACCTGCGATAATCTATTGCGAAACGCCACCTCTTCGGGTGTGTAATAAGGTATTCGTTGTTTTTCTTACACAACACAGTGGGACTGCCATAACTGCTACACATTGGGGCAATAATTTTCTTATTTAGCGTATCGTTGATATGCCGCTCTATTATTTATTCTTTAAGTTTATCATAACGGTAGGACTTGTGCCTAACCGGTTGTCTGTCTCCAGTATCTCTTGCATGATGCGTAACCTGTGTGAACTCAGGTGTATCACCGAATAAAGTAGAACCTTCGCTTACCAATTGCCACAACCTTTCTTCTTCTACATATGGCAGGCGTTGCAGATTTACTGCGGGGGGCTCTGCTTTCAGTTCCGGAACTGACTTCATCGACAACTTGAGTGATGCTTGCTGAAAGTCTAACTGGGCTTCCGCTAGTGATAAAAAAATCCAGCCCCAAGATAATACAAGCTTGCAAATTTTTAACTAGGAGAAACATTTTTTTTTACCTGCTTGTCCTTAATACGGATATAAAGAGGTACTTTGCCGGTGCAAACACCCTATATCTGCCAAAGTATTTCTTGAAAAAAAAAAAAAACTCTTGAAGTTTAAATCTTCTTTCTTCTTTTCCGGGCCTTTCCGCTGGCTTTTGTTTGCCCAGTTGTTTTTGAATATTCAGATTTCTTTGACTACTGATTCGACTTGCTTCCGTAGCCGTGATCTTGCCTCCGTAGCCGTGATCTTGCCTTTGCTGTGGGCTTGGCGCACCAAATTGGCTTCGTTGCTTGTACTGGCGTCTTCTTTCAATGTCCGCCGATCTTCTGCTTTGAAACTGGATTGCGAGCTCAAGTAACTTTTCCAAGGTCGTCGTATTCCTTAATTCGATAAAGTCTTGTACCTGGGGAAGTAACCCAGGCAGAATCATTTGCATTATGTCAGGACCCGGCCGACTTCTATACAAAAGCTTAAATAATTGTATTCTTAAAAGGAACCTTGAGATGTCCTCAATTTTTTGCTGGTATGTACTGAAGAGTTCCCTTCTAATTTCGTACGATTTCTTACTACTGGGAAGGCCTTTACAAAGGAAGTCTTGAAATTTTCGTAAGTATAGGTAGGACCTTCCGGTTGGCCCAAGAGATTTTTTCCGATGCACTTGAATCAACTTAGCGCTTGACCCCTCAAAGCGATAGTAGCCAAAGTTACTTTTTGAAGCTCATGAACTGGATATAACATAAAGTGGTCATCTAATTTTTCCCAAACGTTATTCACCGCTGAATTTCCATCGAAGCTTGTCGACGGTTTCATTGCTACTCGTATCATCTGCACAATGTACCCGAATCCTTCTAGGATGGCGGCTGGCAGTTCGTGTTTCAGGGCCGATGCTGTAGGTACATCAAATTCTTCTTGATTTTCGGCCATAGTTGTGCTTCTTCGGGCGCCACTGTCAGAACTAGCGTTTCTTCTAGTTGATTTTGCAAACATGACTGAAAGTCCTGAGCCAGAACAGGGAGGTTACTCAAAGCTACGTTCGTGCGGATGTAGAAAATAAAACAAAGATAAGGAGGGTTAAATTTACCCTTTATTCATACAGCGTACAGCGGCTCCTGCACTTCGGGATACAAAGACCAACACTTTTGGTCGAGAACGCAGAAAAATAAGGAAATGAATTAACTTAACTAAACATGAACTAAGATGCTTTACAAGAGACTAATAACGCAAAGATTAGCCCTTTAATATTACATATACAGTGAGCAGAGGGCAAAGTCTCCAATACGTCTTTCAGTATCAGCGAGAACTAAATTCTGGCTTTAAAGGTAGACAAGAAAAATCACACGCCGTGATAAAGGCCGCGCGAAATCGCTCTTTCACCCTTCTTGGCTAAAAGCCATGTCTTAAATAATCTGAAGTTTGCAAACTCATTTGCAAACACTAAATCTATTTACGCTTATTCTGGCCGGAAATGGAAAATAAGGGATAAGAGTAAAAATTTAAAATAAAATAAACGGTTGTAAAACTGAAAATCCTTACATATTCACCAATATATCTGAATTTTGCTAGCCGATGTTTTTCTAGTTTACCTATTTACATACTACTGAAAGAAAATTATGTACTTACAGATTTTTATAAACAACAGCAGAATTTAAAATCAGTAATTAAGAGTATTTTTATCTATGATGTTGTGAAATAAAAGACAAATTATTTGTAGTAGAACAGTGCCATAAGATATCACGTAAGTTTTAAGAGAAGAAACCGCTTATCTTACAATAAATATATTACAATTTAAGCAGCTTTGAGGTATATAGGGAATTTTTGGATTCTGCGTGGAACCATTTTCTTAAATCTAAAATTTTAATATACAGCGCATCCTCTATTAGCCTGTCAAAAGCCAGTCAATAGTTTTTCACTCTCTTTGGTACCAGATTTAAAGTCCACAGATTTGTTTCATAACTAGGTATGTATTAGATCAAATTGTAGTCTTATTTCATGGAGCTTTGATGAATTATTTCATGAAAGGAAAGCAGAATAAAAAGGCTATTTTTCAGCAATATTCAGAATAATGCAATAAGATAAGAACAATGACATCATTATATATCTACATACACAAGAGCAATTTAACGTAAAATTGTTAAAGCTGAGAATTAACGAATGGGAAATTCTAAGTAAAATAGAACTGAAAAGTACTAATAAAAAGAACAGAAAATTCCAAAGTAACTGTTTTTAAGATTTAAATTACAAGTAAACTTAGGAAACTTTCAACAAAATCTAGAACTCCAAATGAATGACCGTATAATTGCGTTCCCGAAAATGGCTTTTATTTTATTCTTTTGTTTTACGTTTCCCGATCTACATTTCGTAAATGGCTTTATGGAAATGCAACTATATTTACATAAAATTTAGCTTTCTACTACTCGAATTTAATTAAAACATGAATAGGAAACGCTCCTTTCTAATCCCGGGGCTTTAAATAGCATCAGAAGTGATACAAAAGTAGCCTCCCAACCAGTTAATAATCCTTCCAAAATACTCTGGCTTGTGTCTAGAAACGACGTATTTATTTAAGCACGAGATTTGCGAAAACTCAGAAGTTGCATTTAATAAAATATTTTCCCACTGTCTTTCAGGCAGAAGGACAGACACTGGGACAGCACGCGAGTGCTTTGTTATACCAGACAGAGAAATGGAGTGGGGGGGGGGGTATTGCGTAAGGAAAAAGTGAAGGAAGAAAATGCATCCATGTTTATGGTTTGCCACACAGAAATCAAAACCAAACCTAGGGAAATGGTAATACAACCAAGTAACAGAATAGTAGACGGGATGAAGAAATGACAGTTTAATTTGCATGCAATGTGGAGACGTAATACGAAAGTACGCTGGGCGTTTGAGAGATCATTGGAACGCTAACCAAAAATATTGAACGAAAGTTTTATTTGCCATTCAGACATTATTTCCATTCGAATAATTTCGGATTAAAAAAAATCTTCACACACGATATGTTTTACAAAAGACAGAAGGTGAGACTAAAAAACTGTGAAATTTTAAATAAATAAAGTTTCATATTCTGACTTTATTACTGAACTTGAGTTGGGAAGTCAGAGTGAGGGTTACATTGTAGAATTCGTTTCCCATGGAGAATACTGAACGTACGTTAACAACGTAATATTTAACGCTCTTTCCTTAGTCTTAACAGGATAGATTATACAGAGTTTTTTTTAAAAGAATGACACCTTTAAAAAATCATAATTATTCGGATTTTAACCGGATTTAATCGAATAATGTGTCTGTAGAAAAGGAAAAATCTCCAGTTTCACTCAGTTGCCGACAGATAGCGCTAACGCTGTTCTTTGACCGCCACTTCAGTGATTGTGAAAATGTCGACTGAACAACAGAAAACATTTCCTGCTCTATGCTTTGCGAAGTGTGAGTTAGTAACAACTGTTAGAGTGATTTTCGTCGAGAATACCCTGGTGTTGAATCTTCTGTCGCGAAGAACATTAGAAGATGGTATAAGCAGTTCAAACTCACTGATTGTTTGTGTAAAGGAAAATCACCTGCCTGTCTCCGCATATCAAATGATAATGTGGTGTGATCCAGCAGAGTTTTACTCGTAGCCCAACAAATCCACTAGCGGTGCGGGAAAGGAGTTTAGCAATCCTCCAACACCTGTCTGGTGTTTTGAGTAGACGTTTGTGTTTTAAACCATGCAAAATTCAAATGCTGAAAGATCTTCAGGCAGGCGACAAAGAAAAATGTCTAGAGTTTTGTGAATTCATTCTTGAGAATCTGTAAGATGACAATTTTGTAACACACTTGGTGTTAAGTAACGAAGCCACTTTTTATGCCAGTGACACCGTGAAACGCCCCAATGTTAGAATATGGGGTACGCAGCAGACACATGAAAATGTACAGCATGAGCGAGACTAGTCCAGAGTTAATGTTTTTTCAGCAGTTTCTAGGAAAAAGGTATGTGGCTCTCTTTTTTTCGTAGAGACCACTGTTACAGAAATCACATGTCTCGATATGCTTGAAAGCTAGCTTTCTCCACAGTTAGAAACTGATTCGGATGACTTCATTTTCCAGCAGAAGGAGACACCACCACACTGAAGCTCATACGTTCGCGATATTTTAAACAACTGCATTTCTCATCGATGTATCGGTCATGTTGGAATGGACGATTCCGTTACCCAGGCAGCATGCATTCGTATTTTGCACGAGAAAAATACGTACAATTTAGAATGCCCCTTCGTATAGAAAGCGTTACGTTAAACTTCTAAATGTCATGAAAAGTGTCCTGAAAAAAATAGCAGATATTTACGTATATTTTTACGGTATAATATACGTAAGTTTTACATAAAATTTAGGTATATTTACGCGAAAGATTGCGGTTCATTCGTAACTTTTGGGTACAATATACGTAAACTTCAGGGATTTACGTATATGTTAACTAAAAATTTACGTATATTTATCGCATATACGTAAATCTTCCCGTATTTTTCGTATATTTTTAGTGAAATTTTACGTAAATTCCAGCAATTTTTTACTTTTCAGAAACGTATACTTTTTGCAGAAATTTACGTACATTTTTTCCATTCTTTTACTATGCATACTGGAATTCATTTTTCATGAATTTTAGATATATTTTTACAGGTTAATACCATATTTCTGTCGTTATATGCAGATAATATACGCACATTACGAATATAAAAAACCATTTTAAACACATTTGATTTTCATAGACCGGTGCATTTAGTTATATAGTGATAAATTAGAATATATATACCTGACATACTTAATGTTTAAAACACGCCATCCACACATGTTTTTCCCCCCTGCATGTGATGAAATTTGACAGAATTTGTTACATATGACAAGCTAAAATAAGAAACCAAAATTTTGTTCACTGAGCAAATCAGTTTTCTAAAAATATATGAATTAATACTGTAGAATTTTACATTAAAAGAATTACTGAAATAGAAAATTTAAATAATTTTGATGTCATTTAAAAATATAAATTTTTATTTAAAAAATTCATTAATGATCAAATTACTAGGCAAATTTAGAAAATAAATTACTTTTGTATGTTTTAACTTGAGAAAGTAAATAAGAGACACCTACCCTTTTTTTCAGATTACAAGTTCTTACTTTCCTATCTCTATGGAATTTCCTCTTTATTAATGACCGTTTTATTTAAAAAAAATTTTAAAGGAAATATTTGCTGAAAACTTTGAATGCAAATAATGCAGTGAAAATATTCAATTGTGGCTTGAATATTTTTTTTAAATAAATGAAAAATTTCCGTGTAATATTAATTTATAATCCACATGAAGCTTCTGTCTCTGCTAATTGACGCAGCTATTTTAGAAAGCTCAATTATGTAAAAATCACAAAGTTTTTATCAATATTAATATGGTATAAATCATTAATAAATTTTCTAAAAAGCAGCCCACAAATTCATGAATTAGATACCCAAAACATAATTCTGTATATGCATTTGCTCAGACATACTTAAAATCATTTAAATACACAATAATTTAAGTAAAACATTGTCAATAAAATTACATATTTTAGCATATAATAGCAGCTAACAAGTTTTAGCTTAACATATTAATTTTAATACATTCTTAATTATCAGGATGACTGAATTAAGACAAAATATTGTTACGAAAAATTCGGCGGTTGCGCCTGTATGTAAGCTTTCCGGCATAGCACTAGGGTTGCCATAAAATAGTGTATGGTAGGGTTGCCAGATTGGTAACTTTATCGCCCATTTGGCGACCGAATTGGCGATATCCCATGGTCCAATCGGGAAGCTTCTAGAATAACTTCCTGTCGAGATATTTCTCGAAACGTGTCGAACTTAAAGAAAAGCTATATAAACCCTTGCGTTTCTGAGAGTGAGTTAGTTGCGAAATTGTGAAGCGTTGCGAGCAGTGTGATTAGTTGTGAGAATAGCTGCTACGCGAGAGTTTTGTGAACGGAAAGCAATCGAGATAGTGCTTTGCCGTGAAGCTATCTTTACAGTATAGCTTGACAGTGTATTGGTGATTGTTCCACGGTGTTTATTAGAAGTTTAGTGTTGCCGTGAAGCTACCT
>KK118419.1:566874-669924 GCA_000611955.2 Stegodyphus mimosarum
ATTAAATTCATACTTTCGATTTGCATATGCATAACAAGGACGAATGTCTTAACTGTTGAAAGGAGGTTGAAATAAGCTAATTCCCCCTGAAGAGTGGGTATTATTTCATTATCTTTTCAATTGTTCATTTTTAAGTAATTTTCTTCATATGGCTTTAATTATAATTAACAACTTTTCTCTTAAATTTATATATATCCACTACTATTGGCCATTGCAAGTAAAGCAATTTTCCATGCCGATTTAACTACTTCTATTTCATATTTGTAAAAATCTTTCTAAAACTTTTAAAAATTTAAAAAATATAATTTTAATATTAAGTAAAAATTACGAATTTGTAAATTGGAATTTATTTAGACTTCAAATTGTAATTCTTTTACTTTATTAGCTTTCTTAATTTAATTTGAAATGTAAGAATTTTAATAGGAGTATTTACTTCTAATTATAATTATGTTTAATTAAATATTTGCAGCTTAGGAGCAGGATTCTTAATAGCCCTTCCTTACACTTGATTATTTGCTAATATATATATATATATATATATATAAATTCTGTGAACGTTTCTTAAAGCAATCATTCCAGATGAACAGAAAGAAGGTAATTTACTGTAAACATTAATAACACACCGTAGAATAAATAGCTGCAAATAGCTCAAAGAAAAGCGGAATATTAAGGAATTCTTCCTCAGCGTTCGAAATGTGGCCTCAGTGTCCAGAAGAAATCACAGAGTAAATTCTAAAGTGCAATTAAGTTAACTTTATTTGAACTGCAGATTTCGGAACTGAAGTGATTAACAACTAACTCGTTCTGGCTGCGAAAACTGTATTTATTTATAATCGGGCTCCTGGAAGCTTCAGAAAAATCCGTAATGGATTTCAAAAATCTATTTTTGCAAATCTTCAAGAAAACCGCCAAGTTAGGAGGTAGAAAGTTTTTAAATGTTGCTAACATGACGATAATAATTGTCGTCAAGGTCTGGTGGGAGAGTATTTGTCTATATCTCGCTCTCTACGTGAGTTAAGTTTTATAATTCAAACATTGCTGGACTCAGAATTGAAAGATCTACAATTCTGTGTAAGAAATAAATCCGTATACTCAAAACATTTGGCAATAAATTCAATTAACATGAAATAAAACCTGAAGTTATCACCCTAAAAGCAACAAATACATAAATGTCTAAATAAAATTATGGAAAATATTACAAATAATAACGGCGCGATCAAATTAATTAAAATACTGGTAGTTATTTACAAAAATATATAAATTCATATGTGCATATCGGTTGCATCTGTATATATAAACACACACTCGTTTATTAATTCTATAGGATATTCGGATTTCTTTAAAACAAAAGGCTGTAGGATTAGGGAAATGGAATATTTCTCATGGACGTAATTAAAGCTTTCGAAATCAATGTTTAAGAATCTTCGTCCAAAAAGGGCAATCTGTTTTAAGAAACAACGTTTCAACTGATGGTGATTTAATATTTTGCCAAGATATCCAAGAACTTGATGGCGGAAATTACACCAGCGAGAACTTACCAAATAAATCTTAAATTCGAAAATTCGAATTTCCGAAGTTCGTATCTTTCTTAAAATGTTTTACATAAAATTTTGTCTCGTGAAACTCTTCATTAAATTTATGAATACAGATAGGAGTGAATTGTCTTCTTCAAAAGAGAGATATCGTTGCTCGCTGAGTCTAAGATGAGATTCTAAGATTCTACTTTATATTGCCCATCATGCCGCAGATCAAACACATGCCGCAGATCTTAACGTGAAGGACTTCAAGAAACAAACAGAGAAAAGAACCTAAGACCTAGATCGTATTTCAAAAGTTTGATGCAATCTTTTAATCTTTTTAGAACTAGGAAATACGAAAATTAATAGAATTATCTAAAGCAGTGATTTAAACCACTGTGCCGCGGCACTTCTATGTGCCTCCACATTCTTAAAGTGTGCCACCAAATTTTAGAAATGTATAGAGTAATTTAATTATAATGGGTTTAATCCTGGTACGGTACACATGTGAAGTCGCGAAATTCGGTTTTTAAGACATTAATAAGAGCGTGTATCCAAGCCGGTTTTAATGCTCTGGAGGAAAGCGCAAGTCGGAGCACTTTCGCGCTTGTTCAGTACATAATTTAAATTAAGAAGCTCTGATTGGTGCAGATGGGAGATTAGCTTACTGGTCAGACATTTTTGTTATTTTTAATAACATAAATTGAAGTATCCAAGAACCGAAAGAAAATATATTAAACTGAATAGACAAACTGGTGGGATTCCAAAAACAAATAACTTTATGGAAGAATAAAGCTCATTAAAGCAATTTCGAAAGGTTTGAGTCAGTCACAAAAGATTTTAATAAAACTATTCATAAAATTGTTATTGACCATTTGACAATATTAGAGGAGAGAATTATTCATTATTTCCCAAATTTAAATATAAAAGAATTTGATGGGTTCGTAATCCATTTGTGGTAACGAATACTTCTGCATTTGAATTAATTATGAATGAAGAGGAAGAAGTAATTTCGGCTTTTAATAATCGATATTTAGTTTTAAAATATTCGGAAGAACCAATTAATTCATTTTGGATTAACATTAGGTGCGATTATGTCATGGCCAAGAAAGCTTTAAAAATATTACAATTTTCTACGTCTTATTTGTGTGAAATCGGATTTTCAGTATTAACCAACATAATTACCATTGTAAGGCTTATGTTAATTTTATTAACAGTTATTTTAAGTTATGCACCTTTTCTATCTATTCTAATTTCAGCTTACAGTTTCCTACCAGAATGTCATTTCAGAAATGCAGTTAATGCAAATGAGTAAAAGTACTATTTAAGTCGATTTAAGTCTTCGAGAGAGAGTATGATTCCCTGACTATCCCGCGTTTGCCATTTTGGCTAAGTTCTCTCTTAGCTACTCTACTCGGCCATACTTTAGGCCCTTGCTTGTCTTCGCTGATTTAATTAATACTTAGGGGCCAAATATTTAGAAACCTGATAGCTTCGGGTATATCTTTCACATAGCTTTAGTTAAGCTAGTTTAGTTTAATTCCATAATTCTTTAAGTTCAAGCCCAAGTGGAGGCTTTGTGTAGGCTCAGAATTAGGAGTTGATTGTAATTATTCTGAAAAATAAAGGGTAGTTAACCTTTCTTACGTCTTACGCATTTATTCTCACGCTTAAAGCGATTATTCGCTTGTTAGTGTTTGTGGGGTTCTAAGAGTGAACATTGGAATTAAATAAGTAAAACCCCACACCATTGATTCAGTATTAACCAACATAATTAACAACATTAAAGCGAATGAAAGATCGAGACTGTTAAAGGTAGAGGACGTTATAAGAGTAGCATTGCCATTTTTACAACCAAATATAAATGAAATTATCAATATTATTATAAAAAACCATATAAAAACCGTGGAGATCATCTGCTCCCAGTTGTTAGTTCAGAACTGAATTCGGAGTATAGAGATATCCCGTCGGAGTTTCACCTTTTAGATGTACTTGCGTTGTACTTACCGTTCTTAAATTGTATTGTGTTGTATTTAACGTTCTTAGTAGTTAGAATTATAACTACTGATTGTGCTGAGTGATACTGAGAAGAAAATCATCAATCTCAAATTTCACATTAAAAGTTTCATATTATTAACTTCTAATTAATCTCTTAATAAATGTACTGCTGTTTTTGTAGTACATATTATTTTATTTTGCATTCAAAATTATTATCATAAACTATTTTACAGTGTATTATAGGTAAGTAAACAAATTTTAAGCTTATTTTTTTCTTTGTGTGCCGCCAAATTTTGAAATCTTTAAAAGTGTGCCGCGACAGAAAAGATTAAAAACCACTGATCTAAAGGAACATCGTATATACTTATCTGCTATGCCATTAAAATTCAACTATCTTTGCTTTGGCTACATTTTTTCTTCAAACTTTGTAAATATTTTCAAATGTGCACGGCAAATGATTTCTTCAGAATAGCATTTCAACGGAACCTATGTACACTAAAAACCCGAGTATAAATATATAAACTGACTATCATTGAGTTTTTATAGAAATCTCACCTGACGCTTTCAAAAGAAGAAAAAAGTATTTTATATTTTATAACTTTTTTTAATTTAAAATTCAGATACTTATGATCAATTAAGTCACTTCAATATGCACGGCCTTATCTGAACACCAATGTCAACTTGAACATTTTTCAAAAGTTGTTTCTGTTTCTAAGGCTGCTGTTCTAGCCATTTCTTCTTTTGAATCACCAATATTTGTTAAAGTTTTAAAATCTCAGCAGTTTCTAAACAACTTAGTTCAAGAAAGCAAAGAAGTTATCATGCAATGGACACCATCATATTGTGGCCTTCATGAAATTGTTAAGGCAGATTTATGATAAAGAAAGGGGTCAATGTTCTTCAGATAACTGATAAACACACCCCTTTTTACACTGCAGGAAGAATAATAAAAATAACTACAGAGAAGCGCTTTCAAAAACGCGATCATGGCCAGTAATAAGACGAAGGATAGCAACAGATTCCTCTGCGTCTTTCCAAAATACTTCTCTGTGGTTATTTTTATAACACTTTTGGCAGTGTGAATGCACATCCCTTTTGACACTACATCGAATGAACATTATCCCACCCCAATAATTTTGTAAATAGTGCAACCTTCATGAGAAAATGCCTCACATTTGAGTCGTTGCTCTGCTCTTAATATTGGTATCACTGTGGGAGAGACATTGGGAGGCGAGACACAAAAGAGATTGATAGATTTGCTGTTTTCATTCATCTGTTGCTTGCTCAGCCTACAGATATCTTTGTGAACTGCTATTAGGAATAAAAAAATAATCGATTGAAGTTTGATAGTTGAATTATCTTTGCTCTTGAAAAATAAGTATTAAAATTAAAACCTAATTCATTTCCTTGGCTTTTAAAACCTGCTGAGTGAGAGGAAAAAAGATTATGTTTTAATCCAAAAGCATGAAATCTATAAAAATATTTAAACTTACATAATTGCATGGTGAATATCAAACGTTTCAACCCACTCAACCGGTATTGGTTTTTTGGCTTGCGTGGATGTGAACTGATATTTAAGTTATGTCTTAAAGCAGTAAGATAATAAATAAACGTTTCAAGAATTCTTGCTTTTATATCAATCTAGGCATACAGTGGCGATTTTTGAATACCTTTCCTAACATAAAGTTGTAGAGTTATCACGTTATTTTGAAGCAGAAGCCATGAAAAATGAGAAATGCTCTAGCCGGAACTCGAACCTGGTCCTCTCGAATACGCGCCGAGTGTGCTACCGTAACACCACGAAGTCATGCTGGAAGGAGGGAGAAAATAACTTACATGCATACTCTTTTAAAGAGCGACCGGGGATTAGGGAAACCAACTGCCAAATCCTGGTGGTGACGAATGATTGTTCGCGCCCTTTTAGTTAGGGCGCCACTGTGGAGTCATTAGCTTTTTTCTTGAAGCAGAAGACATGAAAAATGGGCAGTGCCTTCACCGAGACTCGAACCTGGACCTCTCGTGTAGGCGCCGAGCATGCTACCGCTACAGCATGAATGCATGCAGGAAGGAGGGAGAAAATCATCTTCCATAAACGAAAATACATCCAAAGTGCGATTTAAATAGTCAGCACAGCTTTTTTATGAAGAAGAGTCATGCAGATAAAATCTGCGTTTTTAAGAGATGACTCCATATTTTGTCCAAGCTCACGCAATATGAGTATAGTTCGTTATTTTGCCTGCATTCATTTTGCATTCATTTTTCGTCGATAATACAAATTTAGAGAACATTTATTAAGAAATAACGCATGAAGGCTACTTCAAAGCTTATATGTTTATTTACTATGTCATCCCCCAGGGGAAGTATTGGCTTAATTGTGAGAAAAAGTGAGTCATTATAAAAAGTGAATTTGAGAAAATTGTAATTTTGTATTTCATAGCCAATAGAAGAACTTCCCAGGGTTTGGTACCTTGACGTGGTCTGAGGGCTCCTCCTCCCAAGGGAGGTGGTCGAAATCCAAACCCCAGGTTCAATCGGGGAAACCCCAGGGTCCCGATTGAATTTGATCAAGAATGGATCAAGATGTGCAGACAGAGACGTTAATTCAAAGTGATACGATTGAGGAAGCTAGATCACTTATAGGTGATCTTGAGATAAATCTTGCAGAGGCTTCAAGAGTTACTGTTCATCTGCGAAAAAAAATCTTGAAAACGCAAGAATTGTTGTTTAATTTTATTATATTACAAGCATTGGAAATTGACAACCTCAAGGGAAGGTTAGAAGTTTTGGAAAAACCACAATTAGTGGAAAAAACGTATACAGAAATTCTTAAGGAACAAAGGATAGACAAAAGGTCTATTCCTAAAAAAGAAAAATAAAGAAAAAGGAAGAATATGTTACATTGATATACCCTAAAAATAAGGGTGTCTCATCTGAAGAAGTAAAGATGAAAATTGGTGAGTCTATAGATCCCGTAAACTTAAAAATAGGGATCAAAAATGTAAAAAAGATCAATAATGGTGGTCTTGCTATTGAATGTTTAAATAATGACGAAATTGACATACTTGAAGAAGAGATAAAGACGAATGTTCTGTTAAAAGAGGATCTAGAAGCTAAAGCTCCAAAAAAGAAAAATCCTAAGATTATTCTGTATAATCTTGATTTTGAAACTGAAAAAGAAGAATTGGAAGAAGCAGTTATAAAACAAAACGAAATGTTTGAAGATGGTGGTTTTAATCCACTTTTCAAAATAAAAGGGAAGAATAATAAAATTCATTGGGTTGCTGAGGTTCAACCTCAAAAATTTAAAAATGTTATAAATCAAGGCAAAATCAATTTTAAATGGTCCCGAATAAATGTCAGAGAGTATCTGAATATAATAAGATGCTTCAAATGTCAAGAATTTGGACATTTTCATAAAAAATGTACTAAAGATCAAATATGTGCAAATTGTGCCCAGAAAGGACATAGTCATTGGGATTGTAAAAATAGTCCAGTATGTATAAATTGTGCAGTTAGCAAATAGCAAATACAAATTGGGACTGGATGTAAGACACTCAAGCTTGGATAAAAAAAATTGTTCTTGTCTGAAAAGACAGTATGATCTACTAGTTAGAACTAATTATGGATCTTTATAATTTATAAGAAGAGTATAATGCTCTCTTAAAAAAAAGAAAAAAAAACTCTTGTCTCTGAAGAAATTTGAATTATGTAAAATATTATAAGTTCATGACTTAAGTGTAGTCTCTGTGAATCATAATTTAATGATTGTAATAATTATCATAAGTTCTGATAATCTGTATAAAATATATGTTAAATTGAATTGTATGAAATTTATTTTGTATTATTATTTGATGATAAATGCTAATCATAAATCAAGAAGATTTAAATATTGTATTTTATTATTTTATGTATTATCTTTTTGTTTGAAATAAAGGACTTTGCTGGCGAGGTCGGCAAATCTTCTTGAAGAGGTCGAGTACGGTATGGTGGTTGTTAAATTAATTAAATTTAGTAGTTCCATTAAACCCTGCTTATGCCGAAAGGTAGCAGGTTAAATTACCAGTCTTACTATGTCATAAAAGAATTGCCTTTCCATTTCTCTCAAAAAACACATTTTATAAATATGGCTTCAGTTCTTGTATGTTATCCATCGCTTCAAAACTATTCTCACTTCCAATTCATTTTTTCCTTCAGGCAGCTATTATCAAGAAGTTCTGCTTTGCCATGAAACTGGCAAATGTCAGAGACACAGGAATAATAATAACAAAAAAGAAATTCGACATCAGCAAGAATGACACCAGAACCGCAAAACACTAACCCTGCTGTGTCTTCTCTTCTCTCATTTCTTCTCCGGAATTGTTCTTTCCTGAAGATATGAAGGAGTGGAGATGGTCGAGAGCATTTTATCGGTCATCCATCTTAATTGATCAAAACCCTGCAGGCGTCTCTCAGTAATGGATGAAGACTAGTTAATTGCTTCGCCTTACCAGATATGTTTTTGTTGAAATTGGGGAGGGTTGGATTCTGGAAATGTTTTTGCCCTATCTGATTTTCTTATAACGAAAAGTGCGAACGTTGTGAAAATTGTTGAGATGAGTGCTCACATTTTTTTCCTTCTCTTTTTTCCGTTTCATTGTTTTATTCGGGAAACTAAAGGCTTTTTACCTTTGTTATAGAATTTCTTTGTTTGCAGGAAATGTTATGAATCAAGAAGGTTAGAAACATTATCGCTTATTTGTAGAAATCGTGCATCATTCAATTATATAGCCACATAAAATTATGTTGTATAGTAATGAACTGCATTAAATATAACGATTGTGAAAAATTAAATTAACCATATATATTTCTGATTCATCACTATGGGTGCGACAAGCACCACTCAATTCTATATCCACCGATCGCATTTTTAAATAGTAGATGATACAGGTATTAGCCAAGTTAGAAGGGGTGTAAAAAGTGAATGAATTTTTCAGCAGAGCCTATATATAAGATCGGAAAATTTGTTTAATTTGCGGGCGGTGATTGACTAGAGCTCTACCCAGGGGGCAGATAGCAATACACATGACATTAATGAGGTTTAGTTTTTTAAAGCGACATAGTTTAGATTACAGAAAGAGGACGTAGCGAAACTAAAATGGGTAATTTTGAGCTTTATGTTTTCTTCCGTTGATACGAATGAATAAAGAAAATTTTTTTAAACGGATTCAGAAATGAATTTGGAATGGATTCAGAAGAGATTTTTTCGTGACGTCTGTACGTACGCAAGTATCTTGCATAACTCAAATTCTAATAGCAGTGAAATTTTGTATATGTAAATGTTAAAGCTTTGTACATATACTGCCAATCTGTTAGGGCTCGGTGAGCTCAGAATTTTTATTCTTATATATCGATATATTGTGTACTTTTTGCTTTGATTAAGTGATTGAGTTATGTTATTCTAAGGTTTTGGTTAAGGGTTTTATGCCTTTAGTTAATCTGCATGCAATAGTTACAGAATTATCAAGAATTTAAAAGTTTAAGTGATGCTAAGCTTAACGAGACCATTATTTGTTTACATTTGAAACTCTTACTAGACTAGTGAATTAAGTCCAGTTGGAGTACCAACTTTAGTGTCCTTTTGCCCAATGTGGCCAAAAGTCAATTTTCAATTTTGCGCAACGAAAATTTTGTCTTCCTGCCCACTGGTCGAATTGTATATCTTTTTTTTTTTTTTTTCTTTTTTGTAATTCTAATTTTAATTTTAAACATTGTTGTAGGTTGCCCTGCATTTTTAACGAAGTTTGAGTTTTTTGTATATTTTGCCTTGGGGCGAAGTGAGAATTGAATTGCTTGAATTAAAAACATATCTCTAAAGAAATTCGAGAAAAGAAGTTTAAATGAAGTATAGCCAAAAATGTGTATAATTTAATAGGCCGTGTAAGGATGTTATATGTTTTCCACATCAGATATTTTTTATCTTTATAAATAAATAAATATATATATATCTGTATGTGGGCGTGCGTAAGATATAAAATATGAAAAAACATTGCCAACAGATTACTAATTTAATTGACAACAGTCCTTTGAATCCCCCTGCTTTTAATTTGGCTGGTCTTGGAAATTGTACTGTGTCACTTACGTAATTAATTTCATTTGCAATACTTAAGATTTTGTCCAATCACCACTCAAAATTTAAACAAAGCAGTCGCGTCTATAAACGCCTCAGCTGAAATACATGTCTCTTCCTTTCCCGTTCTATCCCTTCTGAAGTACGTAATTAATCACTTTGCTGTTTTCATATAGTGTTTAAAGACTAATTACGCGTATGTAAAATGGTGGGGGTTTTATAGCATCCGTTGCGCTGTGAGTGTCAAGAATAGAAATGGTGAAACTAAGTTAAATTAATAACCAAGTAAAATGTATTTAATTTAGTCAATCCAAAAAATAAAATATATAAACTTATATATATATAATTAGCGTGGGTTTAATTAATATTATAGTTAGTAAGTAATGCTTTGTGTCTTCACGGTTATGTGTAATATAGCAAGTAGTTCCTGTGATCTTATTGCCATACTTACATAATACATATAACTGTGTATGAATTAACGAAAAATTAAGAGTTTCAGAAATTTATTGTTTGAACTATCGGCTAGTGCGGAAAATATAATTTTGATAAAAATGAAATTTCATCAAAATTTAGTACATTTCTTGATTTTTTTGGCGAATTTTTTAAAATCGCTCCATTTGTTCGACTAGCTGATGTTTATGATTTTAAAATTATATCTAAAAATGTATCAGAAACTTTTGAGATTTTCACATATTATAAAACAACCTCATTTCTCGTTTAAAAACATGAGAAATTTAAAAACAAAATGGACGATTTTCTAACTTTTTAAAACCCTGCTGTAGTGAAATATAGGTGGAATGAAGTAAGTTTGTTTATGCTATTGCTAGGAAATATAATTCAAAGTTATGATGTCGTTACGCTACTCATTTTGCCGTTACTCATTTTGCCGTATAACGTGCCTCAGAAATATTCTGACATATTTTAAATTCCATTTCTTCTCCCTCTTTTTTATATAGACCCTGTATTTATAATTTATTTTATTGATCATAAAAAACAACAGAGTTTAAAAACTGACTAGCGTATTATTTCGAATGAAATCTAGAGTGTCATTTCAACGTTTTTTTTAACTATTTCCTAAGTTTATATACATGTTTCTCACTATATAATTTTAAAAGTTGATTTTTTAAAATTGAATTATCATATCTAATGTTAATTTTATTAATTATTTAATTGTTCTTAATTTTAATATCGCATTCTTTTATAAGATATTGCAATTAACATCCAAAAATGTATCCTTTATACATATTTGAAAATTTTCAAACATTATGAAACAAACCTTTTGCTCGCTTTTAAAACAATAACTATTAATGAGTAAAAGAGGCTTTTTTTGTAGAATTTTTTAAAAATTAGCTACATTTTTAAAAGCTTTTATTTAACTCTCTCATGGCATTTGTCACTATGTCAGAACATTGCCGCCGTTAAATTGTTTCCTGATAAGCTACGAATCCCAAATTTTGCATGCACACTCATTATGAGTGGCAAGTACAATGTAGTGAGGCAATGTTTATAAAATGTGATTTAGTGTTTTTTAAAATTTAGCGCTAGAACGAATTTCGGCATAAATCTTAGTTTTATGAACAAACTAAAACTCTAATAATTTTATATTGTTTGCATAATTGAATAAAGCAGAAAACATTATTAAATTAAGTTCATATGAAAATTTTAACTTAATTTCTGATTGTTTGCCGAATTCGCTGTATTTTTAGACCACTTCCCACAACAGAACTGTTGGCAGTTAAAAGCGAGTAGTTCATTGTTAAAAAGTGATTTTTCAGTTGAGTACTTTGTTTGATAACGTGTATACGCATCATTGAATAATAAATACATATCATTTAAACACGTATCATTGAGAATAAAAATATTTCTAAAATGAAGTAGAATTTTACAAAATATGAAATACAGAATAAAATAAATTCGGCATTCAAAATTTGGGCTTCCAGATATTCATATTCAGGAGGAGGGACTACGTTATTCAAAATTTGATGGCTCTAGAGGTACCATTGTTTTTTCACAATGCGAAAAACATGCATGCAATCATTCAAATTCTTAATTATTTAATTTCTTTATGTATAATACAGGGTAATAATATTTGGTGGTAACAATTTGAAAAGTAATTTAAGCTTATATAGTGATTCAACGAAAAATCCCCTTTTGAGACTCATAGCCTTTTTTAGGTTAAAGCTCCTTTTAGCTAAAAGGCTTTAAAAAAATAAACTTCTGCTTCAAATTAATCAATTAATTAATGAGCTAAAAGAAGGAAACTAATTTTTATACGTTGTTTAATGGAATAATAGATTGAAATTTTCTTTTTGCAGAATTCGTCTACAAATCTATATCACGAATAATAAAAGCGTGGAGCCAAAGTAACGAAATCTATTAATTCAATTGCATTCTCAAAGATATAAGTCATTACCTTTATAATTTATCTAGAGCGTTCCACATTTTTATAATAAAAATTGTATAAAATGAATGAGATGAATTCAGTAAAGAATATTATTTAATTTTTTGTTCCCATTATTTGTTAAAATCGTTACATAATAAATTATTTTTCTCCATTTAGTTCTTTAATTATTTTATGATTTTTAACTAAAAGGATATTTTTAAAAGCTTCTTTAAAATTTTTATTTATGTTTAACTGCATTCATCAAGATTTTGCACATTGCGTAATGTGTTTTCTACACTTCTCTAATTTCTAACGGAATTTGAAAATAGAACAACTATTTCTTATTTCCCAATGAGTTATGAAATTCGATGCATTACTACTTTTAGAAATGAATAATGGAAAGCTAAATTGCTTTCTTCTTATCTAACTACTTGAATATTAAGTTTAAAAACCAGTTGTATATTATATTAATATTTATATCTGCTGGTAAACTAATAAATATTTCAAGAAGCTCAACCAACACCAAGTGAGTTTCCTTCTAACTGGGATCAATATGTGTGCATACGACAGCAGTCAGTCCAGTATCTAGTAAAAACGCACTGAACCATTCTTTGAAACTGAATTGACTAAATGCAACTTAATTCACGCCTATTTGTTTATTTGCAGATATAAATGAAATTAAAAAAAAACCATTATTAAATTTTAGATGATATTTTCCTGCATCATTGTTTACGAATACAGAGGCCATTCGCAGATATTTTACACGATTTCGTGTTGCTATAAAAACGTTATATTGCATGGAAATTAGCTTTTTAACAGCAGCTATATTTGTGTATTAAGTTTTAGTTATTATCTCCTACTTGAGAGTTTTCATTTCATGAAAAATGGCGGCTTTAAAAAGCAATGAATGAAAGGGTATGTCTGTGCTCTTACCGAAGAAAAGTATTGTCAACAAGAAAGGAAAAAATTTCAAAGTTTGGCTTCAAGTGGAAAAATTATTCTAAATACGTATCCAGGGAAAAAATGGAATATTTCGACTTTTGCAAAGGACAATATCAAAATAACTAAGATTTTCAGTGGCAACTGTAAACAAAGTGATTATGCTGATCTGAATCTCAAAAAGGCGAAAAAACATCATCAAAGAGGAGAAAAAAATCTAAAAACATGGTTCAAATGATCTAAAGAGAGTTTTTCACGGGGATTTATGATTGTTACTGGTTTTCCATATAACGGCAAATTAAAAATAAAGAAAGTGGAGAAGCATGATAAGATCATTTCCGCATAGTATCAAGAACATATCCGATACCCGATTTTGAAATATGAAATACCATCACTTTAGCCACAGTTTCATCAGTCAGTAGAACTGCATTACCACGAAGCAATGAGCCACACGTCAAAATCCACTGCTAATTTCCTGGAAAAGTGGACTAAGAAACGGGTATCAAGCCCCTACCCTTCACTCATACCCTATTAAATGTTTTGAAGCCTCACCCATGGATTTTCGCGCTTTTCGATTCTTAAAAAGCAGATTGTCCAACTTCGACCTACAGTCCGGTTTGGACTTTGGAAGGTTGTTCGAGAGGAATGGGATAAAATACCTCTTATGATACTAGAAAAGGCTCTATTGTTTTTTGAAATTATGATGTATAAAGGCAGTGACGAATAAGGGTTACCAAATAGATCATTTAAAATCTAAACATTTCAGATAAAATATTTGTGTAAATGCAAGGAAAATTGTCTAAAAAATGTGAGAACCGCCTCTGCAATAATAGAAAATAACTTTATTCTTTCTATCAAAGAATGAAATTGTCGGTAATAGAAAATACACTCAAGATGACTATTTAATTCCTACACATAACGTATTGCTTAATTCTACTGATTAAAATAATTATCAGTAATTTTACGTCTTGATGTAGTAACTTTATTTTGAAACGTTCATTGGATTGCCTAATTAAAAGCAGCAACGGTTCCGTAATTATTTTTTTTAGCTTCACAGGAAAAGATCAGCTATATCGAAGAAGATTAACACTATGTTATAATCAAGGCGTGGAGATCTTACGTCTGGAGTTTATTGCCTCGGTTTGTGGGAATTAATTTAAAATGGCGCATACGCCAGTTTTAAAGGGTAAATCCATCACCATAATATACACAGTATTAGGTACAGTAAGGGTCAAAAGTTGAAGTTGATTGGGGTCACTTGAATAATCTCTCATCTAATTCCTCGATTCAGTGGACGAATTATATTAATTAGCGGCAATTTTAGGGGTCATTTGCTACTCCACTTTCGCCTGCCTCTGCTCTTGGCACGTAATTGGCCATTTATACCACAACTAAGTTGTTAAGCAGTTTCATGGGTTGATGAACATTGTTATTTAATTAGTTGGGGGGCAGAGTTAAATTTTCTAGCTCTTTGAACAGAAAACTGCTGATATTAACGGATTATTCTAATTACTATTGTTAATGCCAAAACATATGAAGGATAATAGAGGATCTGAAGTAAAAATAGAAATCTTTATTTAGAAACTGAGAAACGTCCCTGATCTACAAGGATTGAATCTGCAAAAGTTCAATTGCTAAATGTTTGCAATTTCAATTTTTACAAAAGCTACATATTTAAAAAAAATTACGCTTAGTCGAAAATGTACAGAACGCTTAAGTCTTATGTTACAGCCTCATATGATTTTATGCTAAAATAGTTAATCTAGTTGGTATTTAATTCATGAAACGGAACTCATTTATGTTTAAATGCATTATTTAAGTGTAAATCTTAATATTTTTAAATTAAAAGAGTATCGATCATATTTTAGACTTTCATGATCAATAATATTTAAATGAGAGCCGAAGAGAAGTAATTATTGTTTTAGTACCCAATCTTATTTTTAATGAAATTACGGATTAATCGAAATGTAAGAGGTAATCGAAATTTTGAAAGCCGTTATTTTAAAAGCATTTTTCTTTAATTTTAGTGCTCACCAGCGACCGAGTGGTAACACCGAGTGGTGAACACTGATACTTCTGGTTTGGGTTCTATCTAAGTGAACGGGCTGGTTGCATGGGCGTTTTCTTGCTTTTTTCATGTGTAACGTGTATAAGAGCCAGTTCCCTTTATATAGTCCTCCACGAAGTCACCCTCCCCTCAGGCAGATATTCCTAGTGTGCTTTGCATAAGCAACTAAACCAAACCTTTGAATTTTTATCCTTCAAGCAACCTGTGGTTTTTACAAAATTTCAATTAAAAGTATTGCAATAACTGTCTATTGTCTAGTATCTTATTAGTTAATAAATACCCGAACTTGGAACAACTTCAGGGTAACAAAAAAGAAATTTAGTTTTTCTACTACAAAAGCATATAAAACAGATAAAGAATTTAAAAGAAATATGTAAGTTACCAATTTTAATAATTTTCCAAATCTCAAGTTCCAGACGGAAGATTAAAATTTTCGAGCTAGTACTCTTTGAGAAAGCTTCAAATTTTCTAATAAAAAAGTATTAAAAATGTCCGTAAAAAATGAGGACACGCATAAAATGGCGACATGATGATTTAAAAAATTGAAGAAAAAAATTAATTCATAAATTTAAATAATAAAACTTAGCGGACAAAATTAATTTTTTTTAAATATAAATAAAATGTTTAGTAAAAAGATTGGAATGCTGAAAATAACAAAAACATTTTGTATCTTTCAAAATATTTTATTATTTTAAGAAAATTCAGAACTTTAAAAGATTTCTTTCATCAGTCCAAGAATTCAAAATTTTGGGATAACCTTACGATTTCAGAAAAATTTGGTTTCCTTTTTTCTAGGTTTTCAATTTTAAACATTTCATTATTTTTGTAATATTTAGCCAATTTTTTTCATAAACGAAAGCACAGGTTTTGAATTTACATTTTCAATTTATACAGACTTATAAAAAATTCTTATAAATTACAGCTTCGTTATTCTTAACAGAGGCTCAACAGGTGTTATTTTAATTGATTTGTAGGTGTTGTTGTAAGTTTTATTTTAATTAGATAGGTGTTATTTTAATGCTATAAATTGTTATAATCTTAGTGAGACAAGCACTTGGCAGGCTAGTAAATTATCCGGGATACTGTGCTAGATTTCTGTTACAATCTAGTCTCCCACGACTATATTCCACAGCAGGTTTCAATGTCTTATAACTGTCCCACCTTCCACACTGAGCCTTTTAGAGGGGTGGTTGGAGAAGATTGGTGCTGCCGCACTAAAGGCTGATCAGCAGGTACAAATTATATCTGTGTTTGTCATTCCCAGGATTCTCCACCAGCTGTGTGCAACCCCAATGACTGCGGACTCACTGAAGAGAGCAGACCGAATGATTAGAGGAGTCGTAAAATGGTTGTGTAAGTTGCACCCGTCAACAACCGATGGTGTTATCTACAGTTCCCAAAGCAACGGCGGTCTCGCCGTTTCCCGGTTGCTCAAAGTGGTAGCGGCCGCGAAGATTCGTGGGCTACTTAGTCTTCAAAACTCAACCTACAAGTGCATTCCGCAAGCGTTGGCGGACTACCCAGTCTGGAGTAGCGTCACCCGAGTTGTTGAACGCGCTGGCTTTGCCATAACTCCGGATACGGTGAATGCCCAATTGCGCAGATGGAGGCAGGAGGAAGTTGAGCGATGGGCTAAACTCCCCCAGCAGGGGCAGGTGTTATACACTTTGTAGCTGACCGGAGGGAAAACAGCTGGATGCAGAGGCCCGTAGGAATACGGTCAAGCCAATGAATTACGGGTATAAGTCTTATCAAGAGGTCGGGAGGAGGGAGACGTGAGTTGTCGACTTTGTCGATTTCCTCATGAAACTCTTCACCATCTCCTAAATGCTTGTCCTAGGTTCAAGAGAGCACGCATTAGGAGGCACAATTGGATTGTGAACCTGCTTCAGACACGTATTGTTAATTGCCCTTTTGTAGGATGGGGGACCTTCCACAGAGTGCACAACTGAATTTCCGGGGACCAGTCCCCTGTTCTAAGAGAGGGGACATTGTTAATTGCCCTATTGTAAGATGGGGGACCTTCCACAGAGTGCGCAACTGAATTTCCGGGGACCAGTCCATTGTAATAAGAGGGGGGAGCCTTCCAAACAGTGCGTAATTGAATTTTCGGGCCCCAGTCCATTGAAATAATGGATTTTGCGAATGAGGGCGGATGATTGCTAGTATGACTACAAGCCACGGATGCAAGGTCCTAGCTCAGAGCCAAGGGGAGGCCTGGTATCTCGGGATTATATACCTTACCTTTTTCGGTTCAGCGCAGCCGCAAAGGAGAAAAGCAGGTTTCTCAAAACTAAAGGACCTTAAAGGTACTAAATCTGGTTGCCATTGATCGTCAGTGCGAGGAACATATATTCTTCTCCTTCTAAAATTTCTAATTAGTGTTTTATTTTGTATATACGTCTTATTGATGTAAAAAGATTTTAATTTCATTTTGAGGTATTTTGGTTTTCTTTACAGTTCTTTCACGCTACAATGACCTGTTTCAGGATTACAATATATATCTTTCGTTTAGAAAAGCCGTTTCAGCTATAAAAGTACTTTTTTAGAGCCGCAAATATAGCAGATAGGTTTCAATACGGGTTTGTTTCTTTCAGAAACAATTTTATGCGAATTATTTGTTTTTGGTTTTTCATTGCATTTCAAACAGTATCCCACTACAAATGTCTTTCTTGCTTGTATAATAAATAGGTCTAGCGATTCTTCTTTCTAGTCTTTCACGCACTGGATTCTATCATATTTTTAGAGCATACACTATTTCTAGTCTTAGTATACCTGTTTTTAAAATAATATTTGTTATGTTTACATGCTATTAACTCTCTTTATAGGATTACTCAATTTTTTAGTAGTTAAATCAAGATTTAGTTTCGTTTTGCTCCATAAAAGGTGGGTACAAGGCCCCGTAAACGAGTGCCAATGCAAAAGCATTTCAAAGGATAAACTGTTAATGAGTTTATTAATGAAACCTTTTTATTCCTTAACTTATATTGTATAAAAAGCATCTAGTAGCCATGCAAGTTTTCTTTTCAGATAATTTTTAACTGGGAAAAACTGTAAATCTTTAATAAATTCTAGCTCTTTTACCGATACTTCCCTCTCTGTCATGGTTTTAATTTCCTGAGAATTTAACAAATATTGATACATTTTGTGAGTATACTTATACTCTTCTATTGTTTTTGAAATTTTGAACGATTTCTCTAGAATTTAGATTATTCCTGCTACAAGACTCAATACAGCAAGAGGCAAAAACGTGAAGCCAGGTAATAAAATTGCACTAAGCAAAATTTTAGAGATTGGGAACGATAAAATGATATCATTATGTAAACTTTATAACTTTTGCGACTTCTTCAATATCCCATCTTTAAAATCAAATATGAGGAAATGATGGAGTTCTTTGATACATTTATTGTACTTATTTCAATACATGTTTCTCTTGTTAATTTCCCATTATCTGTTACATTTATTTCGGTTGTCGGATTCGGTTTATTTCTGTAAATTGAAAAAAAATGAATTACAGTTTATCGTTATTTCTTAAGGAACTCTGTAATCGCTTGAGCTAGGTATAGGATGGACAAGTTTTAGTGTTTAGACCCGCAAAATTAAACTTTTTCAATACTTGTTTGATCTTCAGCAAGTCAATCAATTCAATTGACAATCAATCAGTTCGGATCCAAATCTTCTTAACTGTACAAATTCTTAGTCATCTTTTGAAAGCCATCCGCTGCAAAGAATGGTTTGTTATAGCTACTGTATTTTCGTAATTCTTTTTATTACTTTTTGTCAGTTATAAAACCTATGCTACATTCTCTATGAATATCTTCGAATTTTTCAAAATTTTGAATTGAAGCTGAATATTTACCTTCATGAACATTTTTAGAGCATATGTATAACGCATCGCAATTTAAAAGGTTCCGAACTAAATTCATTAAAACTTTTGTTTTTCCCGATCCAGACTCTTGTAAATCTTGAAATAATGGATGGATATGAGAGGTTTTTGTTTCAGTTCATGAGAGGGTTCGGACATGAGACGTTGCAAATTTCTTGTCAACGTTTTTAATTTTTATGATTTAAAGAGAAAGAAATTTTTACGTGATGTAAATTATATTTGGTTATAACAGAACAATGCCAGAAAAAAAAACGAAGGAAAAGCATGTAAAAAACTTTAGAGGCCATAAAGTTACAAAACGTAACTAGGCTAAATAATGAAGATAAGTTTATAAAAGAAACTGAAATACTTAGAACCGTTCAGAAATTTCTGAAATCTATTACTAATACCATAGAAAAAGTCCATACCTATGCAATAAAAAAACTCTCTTAAAAGCCATGGAAGGTATTGAAAAATTTCTGATGTTTGATTTCAATTAAGAGTAGATGTATTATTTTAGAAGAAATTAATTTAGATCTGCCTTCAGAACGTTTTAGCATTTTTAGCAAAGACAAAATAGCTCCAAGATTGAAACACCAGTCATTCAAAATCAATAATAAGAATGAAATCAACTGCAGAAGATGATGATAATAAAGAAAAAGCGTTAGAGAGGTATTTGGAAACATTACATAAAGTAAGAGGTTTTTCAAAATTACTGACCGATGAGAGCTTAGGAAGTAAATTAGATCTTTCAAAGGAGATAACTTAGAAATTTGAAACGGTTTCGAAAAAAAAAAGACTGCATTTGCAACGTTTTTAAATTTAAAAGAAAAATCAGAGACTGCTGCTTGACAGCTTGCTAAGAAATGGGTAAGTGAATAAAGATTTTGTGCAGGAAATTATAATAAATTTCTTTCTATATAAAAGACATTATTTTAAAATGAATCTTTGTCTTTATGATCTTCAAATAGATAACATAAGAAAAGCACCTGAAAATTAAAAAGGTTTTCTTTAAAAATTAAAAACTTACGTAGCACCTAATTTTGGTACACTTTTAATAAAATCTCAAATAAAAAATATTTCAAAATGAAAAAAAGAATAGCTTTGAGAAAAGATCAACTATAACAGAACGGAGAGGGAGAATTTCTTCTGATATCTTTTTTAATAGCGGCTGCATGTTATTATAACCATTCGAATTATACTTTTGTAGAATATTTTGACTCTACTACATGAAATCAAAGAACGTTTCTGAAAGTATAGTAAAATCTCAAAACGTCAAAAAACATATAATGCGAGTTTATTGCAAAACCTTTTTCCTGTTAACTGCGGTATTAAAGCATGAAATATATAACCAAAAGAAATGAAAATCGATATCATTTAGAAGTTTAAAATTCTTTTACACATTTCGAGTGATGATAACGGAAATTTTGTTTTATATAAATGAAGCATTTGGTTTTATATTCAAGATATCAAGCCGGTAGAATTTACGTTTGAATTTGCAGTTCCGGTTTTCATTAAAAATGAAACTCTGATGAATTTTTAGAATACAGTTTATCACTTACCACTGTGAGCAAATTTATTTTGTGACATTCAGTACTACCAGTTTCAGCTTGGCTGACAAAGCTCCCTTGGTTTTTGGAGAAGTATTCTTTTCTCTGTGCTACGTGAGAAACACAGTCATTTTGTGGGAAATTTCAGTGTTGAACAGGAAGAATGACATATTTTGTACATTACTTCTGTTTTTTGAAAGGAATAAACTAGCCATTTAGTTTTTAAAATATTTCTGTTTTTTTCCCTTTCTACAGAAAATTTTGGGGTAAGTCAAAGAAACCGCTATGACATTAAAACACCCCAATAATCGGTGACAATACCTTCAGATTCAATTAATTTTACCCCTAGAGTACAATTAACACACATCAGAAATGAATTAAAAGGATAATTGAGCGTTATCATTAAATTTGCAAATTTTTTCTTTTAGCATAGGCGTCTGTAGCCTTATTTCTTGTCGTGAATTACAGATGCAATTACTATAATGCAATTATCAGTTAAAATAGTAATTAAAATATAATAATTCAAGCCGTGAAGGAATAATATTATCATATAAGAAAACAATATTACTTCGCGAACAGATATTAGGAAAATACTTATTTCCCTCTGAGGGAAAATGAGATAAAACATTTGGCAACTGCGATTTTAAAATACATCTAAAATGTCCACCGTTTGGATATTTATATACAGTGACTACGATTTTCAAATACTTTGTGCCCAATCATTACCGGTTTTGCAGGTAACATTAGCTAGCTGTCATTTGACCACTCTTATTCCCCTGCATTCGCAGAAAGACTTTCGTTACATTTACTGGAATAAGCATTGGAACAGTTTGCAGCATTATAGTCACGAAAACTTTCGTGCATCACATTTCAACGAAAATCGTTTATCACTTAACATCGAATGCAATTTAAAGATGCATAACGATGAAAAATTTCGGGTATCATATTTCAACGAAATAAATTATCACTTACCAATCGAATGACAGCTATTGAATGCAATTTAACCATGTTTTTGCGTAACATCTGTACCTAAAGACAGAATAAAAGACTCCTTTTCCCATAACGGATTGCGAAATGGTTTTAAAATGGCTTCAGAAGATATTTTTTTCGCGACGTTTCTACGTACGTAAGTACGTATGCGTATATTTCGCATAAATCAAAAGCGAGTATTCTCAGAACGTTGAACTTTTGTGTATAGGACTGCTATAACACGTAGTTGTGCACTTCCCTTTTCGGTCGCAATCGGCCGCACCAAAATCATATAAATATATATATACCCGCTCTGTTAGTCGGCTCGGGGAACTCATTTTTTTTATTCTTACATGTTGGTCAATTGTGCATTTTTTGCTTTAAAAATTGAATTATATTGTTCTTATGTTCCGTTTAAGATTTTTATGCCTTTAATTAATTTGCATGCAATAGTTATAGAGTTGTGCTATAATTTAAAAGTGCGGCTAAGCCTAACCTAGGAGCCATACGTTTTTACATTTGAAACTTAGAAGAATAGTGAATTAAGTCAATTTTCCACCTTCAGTGTCTTTTCTTCGGATGGGACCAAAAGTAAACTTTCAGTTGTGTGCACTGAAAAATCTGTGTTCTTGTCCGCTGGCCGACTTGTTTGTTTTTGTGTAGAAACTCTAATTTTAATTGTAAACATTGTTTTAATTGTGTCTTGCCACGAAGTAAGAGTTGAATTAATTGGATGAGATGCCTCTAATGGAATTCGAGGAAATATATTTAAATGAAGTCCAGCAAAATATGCTTAGGCCGTACAAGGAAGTCATGTGGTGTCGGCATCAGATGTTGTTTTTCTTATAATCGTTGACTGAGTAAATCAAATTTATTCATAATATGATATAGCCTCATTTGCTTTCTATCATCTTATGTAGGTTTTGTTATACTTATTCTTTATGCATTTTGAGCAACTTCTAATAACAAGCAGATTACAATACAGGCTTACGAAATCGTTAAAAGATAAACCTTTCACTCAAAAGAATTTCATCTGCATGAAATTTCATAACTCGGATATTTACATTCTCAGCGGACTATATTTGCAACATTCTGCTGATCTGTCACAAAAAGATGAGTTTGCTATCCTATCTCCACTTATCAAAGAGAGTGGAAATATGAGAGCATGCCCTGATAATACCTTCATAATACGACAACATTAAAAATGATATGAATTCATCACATTGAAGGAAAGGAAACCTCAGAAAAGCGTGTAAGGAAAATAAATGACAAGAGGAATACGACAGTAAGCGGAGCCTGTAAAAACTCGACAGACATTTTGAAGGAAAGAAATTCGAATCGCAGTAACATCGAAATCCTTTCACAAGCATTGCTTTCCATCGGAAACAGAATTTTTCCCCTTCGAAGTGCATAGACATAAAAGAAAATTTCGTTCTTCTGAATAGGGACTTAGTGGAAGAATATGGATTTGGTAATATTTTTAGGTTTTATCAAATAGATCTTGAAATTTCCAATCTAGTTTCTAGTTTAAGAGAGTTCGCTGTCAGATTGCTTCCAACGTTTAGCGAAAGAAATTTTCCTTAGACATTGAAAACACTTGCTATTTGTCATACTTATTAAATTAAAAATTCAGATACATTTCATTCGAAATGCAGAAGGGATCCGATGAGGTTTCCTTAGATCATATTATGACCTTTAACGTTCTAATTTTCGATACATACCAAACTTCTCCGCGAAGTAAAAAATATAACAGCAAACATTTATCAATACTGATAATTATCGCAAACTAATATGACGCAATTACAGTTTAGTCATGAAGTTATACTTAAAATACTGCTTGTCCTACATGACAAACTACTACAAAATGTATACTAATTTGAGCATGGTTTGATTAATTTTTTGCCCATTTCCGAAATCCTGTAACGTGACTGCACTGAGTATGAGTTACTATTGATATGAGGTACATATATTCGATATATAAATTCACCAGAGATATACTTTTATTAGTAAAACTCACAAAAGCATAAATTTGCGAAATATTCAAATATTTAAATTAATAAATTTCTTATCTTTAATTCAAAATGAACTAATAATTACTATCTCTAGAAAAGTTTTCCATAAGCTTATTCCACTTACGGTAAGTTTCGAGCTCTTATCTGCTTGTGATTTCAGGTATTAATAGTCTTAGGAAACTAGTATGAGGAATGACATGAGCAAGTATCTAAAATTTTCAGAATATTTGAATATCTCTTACTGGACGAAACTGAATTTCAGATATGGCTAACAGTATCAGAAACACCGAAGAAATACGTTACGAAATTTTATTTGTTTCGCTGCAATTACAATTACAATTTTTGCTTTTTCTTATCAAAGTCAATAAACATTTAATCGTAAATAAGAACGTTCAAAACCTTAAAATTTATCTGTCGCATTTTCATGAACTGATGCAAGCGTGAAATATAGGATTTTTCCAAAAGAGAAAAGACCACTTCTGCAGAAATCATTTTAACAATTTATTCAAATTACGCTCAGCGTTTTTTAAAGCCGTTTCCTTGAACGTGAATAGAACGATTTTCAACTCTGCGTTTGCTGTTCGTTGCAGAGCAGAGATCAGAGGAACTTCTGCGTTTGTCCCAAACTTTTTTTTCCCTATCAGAATATTTGTATTTTCAGTAGATTCTGGTCCGTAAAGGTTTATCTTAAAAGTGGTATAACTATGCTCTCGAACAAGTTCATCAGGTTGGAGGTATTCGAGAGCGAAATCATCCATCTTGATGTAAAGTTTTGCCTCTACTTCAATACACGCCGTGATCATGGTACGACTCCTGTTCTTGCTAGCAGTTCAAGTACTGCAGTGTCATGTAGGCAACTGAGAGGGGATTGAAAGTATGGTTAACATTTTCCACCAAAGCCTGTTAGATCCCATGGGTCTATCATCCCGGTCTTAGTTATTTATCATCTTGGTTCCATTAAAACTCGTCTCGTTTCCTTTGCGTACTTTGCGCACTTGAGCTTTAAGTATGAGGTAGTATGGTTTCACATAATATATTTCAAAACTATTTGTAAATTCTACACGCAGTTTTTTATTTTGTTGTTTTTTTAATTATTATACAGTACAAAAATATTAATTTTTATTATTATGAAATTATGAAAATAAGAATCTAACAGTACATTTGATCTCTTATTACAATGACGTTACCTTTTTATTATTTTTGTTAGATTATGTAAAACATAAAAATCTGTTTCTTAAAAATATTTTAGCGTAACAATAATTTTTAATAAATCACATTTGAAGTGGCTGGTCTTCATCTCTACTTGGAAATTTAATAAAGCGTTTGCGGTATTGTTTAAAACTTTCTGAGAATTTGAAAAAAAAAATTAAGACTAATCTAGAATTACAGAAGTAAAAGAAGAACGAAATATCTTAAATGAGCAAAATAAAATTAGTAATTCGTTTCTGTTATCATTTACTGTTATAAATATGGATATTTACAGAGTCATGAGAATTTTGGGGCAGGAAAAGTGGCACAATCCACTTTGCAATCGTCAGAATTCGAACTCCGGGCTTCTCCGCTGCTAACTGAATGGGCTTTCAATTAACTAGCGAGAACACGCAGTGAGAGGGAAAAAATACCTAACACTCTGCCCCACTTAACGGGCGACTGAGGAGATGGGAAGCCATACGCTAAATCAAAGTTGTACATTACAGTACGGCCGCCACCTATAGAGTTGTTAGAATTTTCGAAGCAGGAAGGCTGAGATAATCTGCTAAGCTTTCCCAAGGATTCAGAATTCCCCCTAATTCTAGCCGTACGTTCTTCGAGTAACACCATGAAGACACGTGGTAAGAAGGGAAAAATACTTTACATTCTTCCTCATTCCAAGGGCGAATGAGGTTGCGAGAACCTAATCGCTAAATCCTGGTAATGATGAACTGGAGTTCGCCACATTTTAGTGCGGGTGCCACTTCTAATGGCACTGAAATTTTTGAAAGGGAAAAGGTGAGATAATTCGCTGTCTCCTTGCCTAGATTGGAATCCCTAAGCAGACGTTCTTCCAATTAAACCTGGAAGGGGCGCAGTAAAGAGGAAAAAAAGTACCTTTCAACCTTACAAGTGTTTTAGTTTTCATAACATACGTTAATAATTGGAAAATCATTTACAATTATTATACATCTTATCAATCAGTGTGCAGGTAGTCATAGAGATAGCCATACTGCGCACAGTGCACGCAAGAGTACTATTGATAAACGGCGCATGCTAATCCAAACATATTTTGTTTTTCTTATGAGTTCATGATAATCTGAGGGATCTCAAACTCCATTAAAGATTAAAAAATCAAAATAATCCTAAATTTTGTATTGTTTATAAATATAACAAAATATCGAAACCTCATATTACATAATTATTTTAAAATATCTGAAATAAATATCTTCCATTTGTAGGGTCATTAGGTTATTTGTATGGGGGAGAGTTGAAAAATGAACAATGTCCTCCCCGGAACTCGAACCTGATCTCTTGAATACGTGCCGAGTGTGCTAACCGTTACACCATGAAGGCATGCAGAAAGGAGAGAGAAGATACCTTATACATTTTAATTTACATAGTCTGGATAGCACTTTTTATGAGAGTAATTCACAACTTTGGTTGTAATTCTCTAAATACTGGACAAACGTTACTCTTTAGTCATTAAACTGTCTCTCGTTTGCTGATCTTAATTCAACAAATGGATTGCAATATCTGATTACGTTTTCTGGTATTAAAATGTCAGCCCCATTCTTTTTTGGTGAGAATGATAAATTGATTAAATTTAAAATTAAAATTCTACTGTTGAAATCCTTTACGTGGTTAATTTCCTTGTGTCGATGGAAGTTTCGAAAAAAAATTAGTTTTGAAAACTAATACATTACGAGAGATGGACATCCAATGCATTATGTAATTAAAGGTCATTCTATTCGTTTTTTTAGTTTATAATGTTATGACAATATCTGGTAATAGGCTATAGTGTCTAATATGGAATGCAATGCAATGCAATGTATTATTTCTGGTAAGGCTTCCAGTTAGTAGTAAGAAATTATTTATATCTTGGTGGACATGAAAAATATGAAATTAATCAACGACTTTTGAATGTATAATGCTGTCCCCTAATGCTTCAAGGAAATTATATATAAATAATAGTAAAGCTTTTTTATTTTAAATTAACATTATTTATTATAATTGAAACAAGAATGAAATATTATTATTAAAAAGATTAGAAAAATTATTGTTTAAAAATATGTAAACGTAATTAATGGTTCCAAGGATGTGTATAAAATTAGCTCTGTTGTTCTTAACTTAAAGGGTTTTATATTTTTACCGGTGCATTTGATGTTAGAAGTTAGAACTAATCAAAGTAACATATATACAACATTTATTTTTATCTTTAGAACAAAATGGTTTCATTACGACTACTAGTCACGAGCTCACAGCTCGGATAAATAATAACTGGTGTTGCCAGATTTGATAGTAAATGATATATAATAACATGAAATATAATAGAGTAAATATTAAAAATACACAAATAAACAATAATGAAGTTTTACATAGTTTAAAGTATATGTAACCGTCACATTTTGCGATGTTGAAAGAACTCGCCAATCTTTCACCAAAGACTAAGATTATCGAATAACGTCAGAGTCTCCACAGTATCCCCCTCCCAGTGTCAACTGGAGGAGGACTGCCGACGATCAGGTTGACACGTACCTTTGCGGGAAGCGCACACGACGACCAGAGCGGGTAGTTTGGGTTGTAGGAATGTCAGTGTCCTGCTTGATTGTCGGTGTCCATTTTGTCCGGCAGCAGGAAAGCAGGTTTAACTCTATCAATGGACACACTAATGTCCTTGCCTTGTCGCTGTAGGGTAATCTGCTTCTCCGTCAGTTTAACCACAGCATAAGGTCCGTCGTAGGGAGGTTGTAAGGGTCTTTTCACAGCATCCTGTCTCAAGAATACGTGAGTACACTTGGACAGTTGCGGGTGCACGAACACTGTCTTGCTTCCGTGAGAAGATGTAGGTACGGGTTTAAGATTATGCATAGTTTGTTTTAATTGCTGCACAAACTCGGAGGCATTGTTGATGTCCGTATCTTGGAAAAAAATCACTAGGTAGACGGAGAGTTGTACCGTAGACGAGTTCAGACACAGTAGTGTTAATGTCCTCTTTAATGGCTGAGCGTAAGCCAAGGAGAACAAAAGGGAGAGCCAGCGTCCAGCGTGATTGGCATGAGCCATAAGCGCAGTCTTAAGTGACCGATGTGTACGCTCAACGAGGCCATTGGCTGAAGGGTGGTATGGCGTGGTTCGGATCTTTTTAATACCTAAGCACGCACATAATTCGCGAAAGAGATGTGATTCAAATTGACGGCCCTGGTCTGTTGTAATGACACCAGGAACGCCAAATCGTTTTACCCACTCACGGATTAATGTTGCTGCTACTGTCTCCGCTGTCATGTCGGTGATAGGATGCGCCTCGGGCCATTGGGTAAAACGATCAATGGCAGTTAAGCAATAAGAAAACCCTTGCGAAGGAGGCAGGGGTCCTACAATATCCAGATGGAGGTGGTAGAAACGAGAATCTGGAACTTTACTGTTTGTATGCTGTTGAATTTTGACATGTACGAGTCCAACCCTGAATATCTTTACGCATAGACTTCCAGTCGAATTTTTTAGAGATGAGTTTAGTAGTAGCTCGAACTCCAGGATGCGAGAGGTTGTGCACTGAAAGAAAGACTTTTCGTCGCATAGCAACAGGTACATATGGAAGCACGGTACCCGTGGAAATATCACAGTATATTTCTGTAGTTGATCGTGGCATCCGTAACTTTTTGAGCTGAAGAGATTTGACCGGAGAAGAAATTAGTGCTTTTAATTCCTCATCGCCCTGTTGCATTTCTGCAAATTCCTCATAATCTATAGTATTGGAGCAACATCTATAGTATTGGAGAAAATGCATCCGCTGGTACATTATCGATGCCGCGGATGTACCTAATATCGGTGGTGAATTGCTAAATGAAATCTAAATAGCGTAGCTGTCGTGGGCTAGCCTTATCTAAGTTTTGATTAAAGGCGAATATTAAAGGTTTGTGGTTGGTGTATAATATCATTACGCGACCCTCAATCATATGCCTAAAGTATTTAACAGCGGAATAAGCTGCTAGAAGTTCGCGGTCAAAAGTATTGTACTTAGTTTGAGCTGGTGTTAACTTTTTAGAGAAGAATCCTAAAGGTTTAAAACTGTTGTTGATGATTTCATTTAACGAAGCACCAATTCCAAAATCGCTTGCATCAACCGTCAAGGCGAGGTCAGCATTCTGTGAAAGATGAGCCAAAAGAGTAACATTAACCAAATGATTTTTACACTGGTTAAACGCATTTATAGCTTCCTCGGTCCACTGTATTTCTCGTTTATCATTTTTTTAGAATTTTTAAGGTAGTCATGTAAGGGAGCTTGAATTTCTGCCGCCTCGGGTAGGAATTTTCGATAAAAGTTTAAAATGCCTAAAAATTTTCTGAGGTCGCGAACTGTGACAGGCAGTTTAAAATTAGCAATAATGTCTACTTTTTCGGGAAGTGGTAGGATACCATCCTTATTTACCAGATAACCTACAAATGAAACTTCTGCACATCCAAACATGCATTTACTGTCGTTGATGGTCAGACCATAGTCATCAAGCCTTTGTAAAACTGATCATTTCATTAACATTAGCATTACGGCGTTTTCCTTATACCTATAACTACAATCAGCAGTCATTTCGACCGCTTGTCCCGAAGAGAAGAAAAGACTCGCTTTTTGCTAATATTATGTAAAGTTAATGCTTATAACGATACATTTTGCTTGTTTAATAAGCAAATAAAGTAAATTGAGTAAATTCATGCAACCAAAAGAAAATTTAATGCAACAAAGAGCGAAATAAAGCAAAGTGAGTAAATATATTAATCGAAGCACAATTTGATATAACAAAGACTTAAAACAGGAAAAAAAACACTCTAGATATTTTTAAGCTTCTTATCATTTAATAAATTGCCTCATAAAAATTTTCAATATGAAATAAATATTGTTACGAATTTACGGATTTTCTGTTTACTTAGCTAGTTTTAGTAGAATTGTAATTAAATTGTTTTATTTTCCCGTGCAACGGAGCGCGTGATGAATTCTAAGAGAAAGCTATGCCGGAAAAGTAAAAATACAACAGTGCGTAATAAACAGATAAGTAACATTTAATAAACTGATATATCGTAATTGCTCTTGCAAGCCAGAAAAATCGAGAAAATAGATTTTACCAGAATATTCTCGTGAATGATTATAAAGCTTATAAAAGCCGGATTAAAGCATCTCAGCTCAGTTTTTTTAAGCGAACTGTAGTTGATTACTTAGTTCTGCTATTGATTGTAGAGAATTCGTGGTGAAATCGGATTAGTTTGCTCTGTACTTTGAGTTTTGTTTATATTTTGAGAAGTTCAAAATATAACTATTGTGAGATATTGTGATATTGTACGAATATCTCTGAGGAAATATTTCATGATTTTGTTTTATTTCTTGTGAAAATAAATTTTAACTTTTTATCCACTTGTGCATTTACTTTATCACGAACCCGCACACACGCAACAATATATTAAAAACTAGACATGTTAGTACCTAAATTACTCGGTTTTGCAGTGCATACAGATTACTAATTTTTTAATTTTACCTGTGCAGGTTTCATAAAAATAAATGTTAAAAATGTTTTACAACATTCACACATATTCAAAGTTTTGTTGTCTCTACATGCATTTATTTGGCATTGTTCACGCTTACGGGATGGACTGAGGCAAGTACCAATTCTCTTTTCGTTAGCTACAGAAAGTTCGAGAATTTTGGATAAAATGTACATCTTTTGAAGCTCCTCAGCCGTATTCAAAATAAAATCGCAACGGCTGATATTCTTATGTTCAGTTGTTTCCCTGTATATTATCCGTGCATTTATAACGGCCAAATCAAGAATATTTTTAAAAAAAAAAAATTGAAGTGGTCAACAGTTGTATAAGAACTTCCCGGAATATTTTCTGGCCATCGAGTCCAAAACATCAACTCCATATTTAGTCGAATTGTAAACATTCACAACTTCCAGTGTATTTTTTTCATCAGATGCGATTTTGAATGTTAGGTACACGGTACTCAGGGGCAGGGCGTTCTTGTTCTTTTTTTTTTCCTTGGTAAGACGTAAGCGTTATATTGTCATGCTTGGCAAGCTTACTGGAATGGAATTTATCCCTCGTATTTTTGAAAGAATAAGGTACACTGCGAAAAAATTTTTAAAAAAAATTGAACAGTTCTATTTCTCGCGTTCTATTTCGCCGATTAACGAAACTGAACTTGCGTTTCTCATGTCTCGAAAGCGCGACTTAGGATATATATTAGATTTACATATAGCATTATTCTAATATACGTATTTTGAGACAAAATCGGACTTTTTCTGAAATAACATACCAACGTTTTTACATATTTCGATTCTACGACTTACATTATGCCAGACTGCCAAATTTTGTGAAGCTCGCACAAGTAGTTCTTTATATATCAGCTCTCAAAATTTTAGCTCCTCAATGTTAATTGAATTTGGCATATATTTAAAAATATCTTTTTTTTATTAAACTTACTTGATTTCTTCTTTTAGAATTCGAAATTTAGGTTCATACCAAATAAAATTCCCTCATTTTTTATGATTTATTTTTTAAATTTGTATTTTTAATTTTATATTTTTACCGGTGCATTTGATGTTAGAAGTTAGAACTAATCAAAGTAACATATATACAACATTTATTTTTATCTTTAGAACAAAATGGCTTCATTACGACTACTAGTCACGAGCTCACAGCTCGGATAAATAATAACTGGTGTTGCCAGATTTGATAGTAAATGATATATAATAACATGAAATATAATAGAGTAAATATTAAAAATACACAAATAAACAATAATGAAGTTTTACATAGTTTAAAGTATATGTAACCATCACATTTTGCGATGTTGAAAGAACTCGCCAATCTTTCACCAAAGACTAAGATTATCGAATAACGTCAGAGTCGCCACAGGTCCTTCGACGATCAGTATTCGTATGACGATTCTGAGAAATATTAATGACATTCTTTAATTTCAGAAAAAATTTTAAAAAATCCCTTTTCAGGAGAAAGGAATGATGATACTTATGTTAAAGGACTTACAATACAAGCAATATAATAGAAATATACTTACCATAGGAAATCTGAACTTCAAATGCAAGGAATGGTGGAACCTGGGATAAACTGGCTTCTTAAAATAATATCGAGAAATTATGTCTTAAAGAATGCTAACAAAATTATTGAAAATTTTTAAACCTCTTACTCACCAGTTGGAATTTTTCAAAACTACCTATCATCATTCGTTTTTCTTTAAATCTGTTAAAGTCATTTACATAAAAAACATCTCAAGGAAATAAATAGAGATTAGTTTTAAGAAATAAAACTCACGAGGTAAAACTTTTATCTTTACATTGTATTCAAAAAGAAAACCAAAACGAAAGTGGAAAATGCTTAATTTTAGTTTAAAGTGTTATTTGTAGTAAGGTAAAAGTTAGGTTTAGAGGCAAAGATGCGGAAAGCAGTAAAGTATAAAAAGGCTTCCTCATTATTCGAAACAAATATTTTAGCTATTTTTGGATCAACTGGGATTTGAGACATCTTTGAAAGAAAACATTTTTTTACGAACGTTGCCTCATTACTGCTAATTAATTACTAAAATTTCTTTATTTAAAAAGAAACATTATCAAATTGTATTTTGCAAATCCAATGGGAGCAAAATACCTGATATTAGTTTTTGTTCATTGAAAAACTGTTTTAAAGTCTGTAGTTTAAGACATCCTTTTCGAGAAATATAGACAAATTTCTTTGGTATAGACACTCAAGGTTCCTAAGAAAATACAAAAAAGTAAAAAATAAAAATGAATAGTATTACATCTGTTTAGCCATTTTTACTTCTTTGTACGTAAAGGAAGTATTGTAACAACAAAAACTTCCGAGTGCCATATTTCAACGAAAATATCCAGTTTGACCGCTATGGAATGCAATTCAACGATGTTTTTGCGTGACATCTGTACGTAAGAACAGACTAAAGGACTCTATTTAAAACTGACTTAAAATGTATTCAGAAGAGAATTTTTCATGGCGTCTGTACGTATGTATGTATCTCGCATATCTCAAAAACGAGCAACCTTAGAACGTTGAAATTTTGCATATAAGACTGCTGTAACATGTAGGTGTGTACCTCCGTTTTTAGTTGCAATTTAACTATGTTATTGCGTGTCATCTGTATTTAAAGACAGAATAAAGAACTCTTTTTCCCCAAACGAATTAAAAAACTGATTTAAAATTCCTTTGGGAAAAAAGAGTCCTTTATATCCCCTGCCGTTTCGCTTTGCAGATGCCTACGTTTTAAGCTTAAAAATCAGTGCACATAGGATTTACTGTATTTCATTATGATTGGACTTCTTCAAAATTCATTCGTGTCGGCGTCATCTGTTCGCCTGTCTACTCAAACATCACGACTAAGCAATAAAAATATAACACATGTAATATCAGTAAATATGACACAGTAAAATATGAATACCTTCATTTTTATTTCAGTAAACATGTTGCGACTACGAATAAGTTTGCACATTATTTGTAGCTATTACAAAATGTTTACATTTTTGGTATATCTGCATTAAGAAGAAAGCAGCAAATAACAGTCCAACTAGGTCGAAAAGTAAGGAGCAAAAATGTGTTATGTTCATGGTAAAATCTTAATTCGGACTGTATTAGTTTTGGTTCTCAATATCTTCTGATTGCTAATAAATGCTTCTGTAAATTTATTATCGGCTGTTTGAGTTTTAGTTGCATTTACATCATCAGAATTATGTAAGAGCAATGACATGGATTAACCTCTAAATGACGCAGTGCGTATACTGTAGAGATTACTACTTTTAGAATGCAGAGGGGAATTTTGTAGAATAAAATTTAGAATTTTGTAGAATAAAATTTTGAAAATGTAGAGATTACTACTTTTAGAATGCATAGATTATAATTTATCTTTTATAATTTTTTTTTCTTACATATCCTCCACTTCAAGGAGAAAACGGCGTAGCAACAGAGAAGCCTTTTTAAAGAAAAAGCGTTAAAGCACTAGCAAATGAAGAAAAATGTAAATCATAAAATTTTGACAAGCATAATTGATTATGTAACTAAAGTATAATTTTTTAATATAAATTTTTAAAAATAAATTTAATTTATAGAGTCCTATTAAGTTTTTCAGCATTTCAGTCCAAAAGTCTTTTTGTTTTAGAGTTCCCATAATCATAATTCTTCAGAGAAAATTTTCGTCAACACAGAGTATTATAAAAACTTCTACGTAACCATTACTTATTCTAATGAAGTGAAGTATATAAAAATGTATGGCGCTGATTTTCATATTGATCAATTACCGTTAAACATCACAAACATATGAGTAGTACAGGAGAATTTATGGTTTCACTCTTCTTATCCTTTCATTTGCAATCCCTTATTTTACCGAATTGGAAGGCCCTGCAGTACTTTTAAAAACATTTCCATCAGTAGGGCTATCTATCCTCTTGAGCTACACCAGTGTATCTGTTCTGCATCAGTGTCTCAGGGATACTAAGGCAGTTACATGAAAAGGCCTTCTTTCCTTGCATAAGGTATATGGCCTTTGTGAACTGCCCTAATACATTCCACAATAAAAAAGTATAATAATAATATTATTAAAAAGTTCACTCAATCATAAAATGAGAGCCTTCAACATTATCTATCTATCAACGGAACAACTATACAGAGGTAATAACAAGCTTCTGCTTTGGAACCAGTACTCGCTCAACATACTCAATACAATCTCCCATAAATTTTAACTTGCATTTACCATAATTTCATATTACTTATCTGTATTAATTTCACTTATTTTTATATTCACTTCATTCTCAGAATAATTATAAAAGTCTTCACACTTTGACCGAAAGAAAGTCATTTGGTAAACATAAGGCCGTATATTAAAATGCAGGAATCAGACATGTATTAAAAGATTTCCGGCAGTTCAACATGCGCAAAGCAAATGACGCTTGATCACCTCTGTAAATTTTTGATGCAGAACGGAAGTATATCTCATATGGCACTTCGAAACACTTTTCATAAACACAGCCTGATGCATGGAGAAATCATTTTGTAGTTGATTAAAATATATTCCTGTTGAACTTAAAGCACTTAAAACATAGATGATCACACAGTATAATTTTTTTTTCTTCTTGTAGATTGGCGGAACACGAGCGAGCGATTACGAAAGCAGAAATTAAAAATAAGCATGGCAAAATATGGAATTAAAGCAAATTTCGGAAAAGTATTGATGTATAAACACTGAGACGTAGAAACTTAGATCCATATTGAAGCAGAAGAACTAGGCAGTCGAGGTGGTTTAAATTGCATTTTTATTTAAATTGACATTTGTGGCCACAATTCAATTGGCACTCTAATTGTGCCAGTTCAAGAACATTTACATTTTGATAGTGTTGCGATAGAAAGCGAGCATAGCGGAATTACGTCCATGCAGCAGACAAAGAACCTAAAGTGCCTAGTTATCCTATATGGAAAACCAAGAAGAGGAAAGATTTTGGTTTAAGTTCTCAAAGTTGAGCTTCCCAATTACTACTTCATCAGCATTACGCAAGCTTCGTGACATAGACTAATCTAGAAAATGACGCAGCCAGAAATGTTATTTTTAGAATGAAGACGTTAATTAAAGGGCTATTATTAATTTATAATGCGAAAGATAGATATTTTATATTTTATGTATGATAGATATTTTGTATTTTACATATATATACCCACTTTATTACTCCGCTCAGTGAGCTCAGATTTTTATTCTTATATGTTGGTAAATTGTGCGCGTTTTGCTTTAAAAATGATTGAATTATGTTGTCCTTATCTGCCGGCAAAGATATTTATGTTAATCTGTATGCAATATTTTTAGAATTATCAGCAATTTAAAAGTTGTTTCAGTGCGGCTAAGCGTAATTTTTTTTACCATAGCAGCCATATTTGTTTAGCAGAGTAATGAATTAATTCTTTCCGCACCTTCAGTGTCTTTTTGTCGAGTGGGACCAAAATGAAACTTTTAGTTTTGTATACCGAAAAATCTGCCTTCATGGCTGCTGGCCGAGTTGTTTGATTTGTGTAGAGGAGGTGATCAACTATATTCGATTGGAGGAGGTGATCAACTATATTCGATTGGAGGAGGTGGTTTAATTTAACTCAGTTTTCTATAGCCCTTGCAAATTTGCACTAAAGTTCTAGATTATTCGATTGTAGCTATTTTATTGCCGGATGGGAATGCAATAGTTTATTTAGCCATACAATGAGCCAGAACGCGAGATCTTCGTCTTTCTCAATGTTATTTAAAAATACAGCTTGCCTTTCGGAGAAGAGCCAGTCACTGACTTCACAGATCATTTGGCACGTATGCGAGTTTCCATGGTAAAGAGTTTGTCCCAACATATGGGTGGCGAACTTTAATATTTCAGAAAAATAACTTAAAATGTGAGCACCATTCTGGGAAAAATACAATGGTAGATGCGTTATTGAAAATGCGAATTAATGATGTGAGGTTTTCTCTTTAAATCGTTAGTTCTAACTCCGAACCCCACGAACACTTAACAAGTGAATAATCGCTTAAGCGTGAACAGAACACGTGAGACTTGAGAAGGGTTTAAAACCTTTTATTATTCAGGGTATTTACAAATCAGTTCCGACTTGGAACTTTACATAAAGCCGCCACTCGGGCTTGAACTTAAAATACTAATAATTTGAACTAAAATTAATTTAACTAAAGCTCTCAAAGGATATAGCGGAAGCTATCAGAATCTAAGTATGTTGGAGTTATATTTCTACTTAAAGTTTTCAATGTTCAGTACACATGAAAGTCATGAATAAGAAAAACCTACTTTAAATCATATCACTATAATAATTACTGCAAGGGTGTATAATTGGGTGACGGACAAGATAAAACAACATTCAGACAGTTAAACCTGTGTGTTCTAATATAACAGTAAATAGTACAAAAAAAAATCTCCGACAGTAAAGTACTAACAAAGCGTTGTGTACAAAAAACCGTTCATGTTTAAAATTAGTTTTTTGGGTCCAGTGTTCTAAATTATCAGTGAAAAATACAAGTTAAGTTAAATTAAATTTTCATTTATTAAAGGTTAACAAAACTAGCAACAATATCACAAGATATGGTGATGGTGGCGGTGTTACAAGAGTCGAAGTGAGAAAACATTAACATACCCGTTGAAAATCACAATTTACTTGTCCGGAGTTACTCGGAGGATATTACCCAGGAACCCTCAAGAGGGCGGGGGTATACAACATAGTCAGCCATGATAGCATCTGTGGGATGAGAGAAAAAAAAACAAGTTAGTAAATCGACTAATTTAAGAGCCTGCCATTCGCCCCTTATATCTCGGCTCCTTCCTTCCTGCGTCGACGACAATCGGTGGTTTTCTCTCGGTCAGGTTCTCCATCGTTCCAAATACCGCAGACAGAGTACTCGAGACGGAGCTATTCTTTTTTCATCTGGCTCAAAACTTCAGAGTCTCTCTCTCTCTCCGTCGTAGATCGCTGCAGACCCTTTTCCTGCTCCTCGCCAGCCCCTCGTTTGGCGATCCGAGACGGTCCAAATCCAGCCAAGCGCATGGCAACCCTAGGAGCGGAATCAACTGAAAGGTGAAGGTAAAGGGGTTGGTTAGACGGAAGTTGGCGAATAATCGCCGATACAACGGTTACAAGCGACCCACCAGGATCATCAACCCAACAAGCAGAAGCTAGCCTCGTTCAGGGTCCCATTTTAACATGGTAAACGCCTGTCAGAATGCGAATCACCCAGACCCCTCAACCTTCGCGTGGCGTAGCTGCATACAAAACAAGCGAATCCAGCAGGGTGCAAATTTCGCACTTGGCGAAAGATATTTTTCAGACCACTATCTGGCAGAGCAAGCAAACGTCCAAACAAAGTCGTAAATCTTGATTCCCAAATGCAACGTAAAAGTTTTTTTAGAAAAGAATGAAGAATTTGTTTTGAAATACCAAATTAATAAAAGACCGAAGAAAATTTCTTCAATTGAAATATAATAATTATATAAAAAACGTTTTATGTTTTCTACAAACACCAAAATTGACCTTACCACCAGAGTCAGAAAATATGGATTCCGGCTTTACCAGAAAGAGGGGTACGTTAACAAAACCAAATTAAACTTTACCACCAACTTGTGTAAGGCAAAAAACTTTAAAAACGTGTTTTTTTTTATAATTGACCTTAAGGTTCAAGTTAACCAGGAATTAAACATTAAGCAAAGAAGTTAAGATTAAATATTAACTAAACAAAAAAAAATTAAATGCTTAACCAAACTACCTTAAGGAAAAAAGAAAAAAATAATTACTCAAGCAACTTCAATTCAGAGTTAACCAAAACTGTCAAAATTTAAATGACAACAATTACTTTTGAACAAGGCAAAGAAAATTAAGATCAACTACAAAATAAAAACAAATTAATAACTTTTAAGTCTGATAACAGAAATAAGATAAATCATTACAATTAAGATATTTTAATTCAGCAACTGAAGCTAAGTATGTATTACATAACAACTAGTTGGCCCCTAAGTATTAATTAAATCGGCGAAGCCTAGCAAGGGCCTAAGATATGGTCGTGCGTAATAATAGCTAAGCGAGACATAGCCAGAAGGCAAACGCGCCCTAGTCAGGGAATCAGACTCTCTCTCTTGAAGTCGGTTAAGTCACGACTTAAATATTATTTTTTCTCATTTGCATTATCTGAGTTTCTGAATTTACATTCTAGCAGAAAATTGTAAGCTGAAATTAGAATAACATAGGAAAGATACAAAAGTTAACCGTTAGTAAACGTATAATAAACCTTACAATGAGAAGAGGTACAAATTACAATGAGAAGAGGTTTAAAAATGCTTCTGTCAATCATATTAGATTCGCGGGAAAAAGCTCATTCAAGATACACAAAAGAAGTTACGTTTTTGGAAGGTTTGCTAATATTTAAGGAAACCAAACCATTTTGAAGAAGTAAATGCAGGGGCAGTTACAAGAGGAGTTGACAGTTATGAAGTTATCAATAATATTTTTTTCGGCATGACAAACACGAATGCTGACCTTGAATTAAGACCAGACATTCCAACTGTTTCAGAACAAGCTGAAGTGAACAAATTAGGTGATAACCCGATTTCAGCGTACTTAGGTAGTGCGAAGTACGATTTCAGCGTAGTACGAAGAACAATACAGAGAGTTCAAGAAACTCTGAGTTACGATAATCCTAATAATTTTCCTCTCTGTGTTACGATAATCCGCGGGTAGACACCGAGCTTTAAATTCAGAGCAAAACAGCAAAGTTAGCATTCCTACTGATAAAAAAGTACCAAATAAGAAGGAAAATGAATTATAATGCTGTAGAGAAATGTCGATTATGTACGTAAAGACACCTCGTGACACACAAAAACAGAACGCTGAAAACGCATTGACGTCACGAAACTTGAACGAAAAGAGAAACATTATCCTGCAGACAAAAAATGAGCCCGCACGTCGGTATAGTGGTATCGCTTGTAATTAAAAATCGAGAGAATTGCAAAGTGCAGCTTTAGCTTGCACTTTGCAATTGTGCGAAATTACTGCATTATGAAAACAGTATATGAAACGTCACAGTACAGCTGAGACAACTAGAAAAGGGACATCTCCTCAGGGTTGTGAGTTGAAGCTCATGGTCCTGGAGCGATTTTCCAAAAAATGATTGTTGTGAGATAGTTTTAGTTTACGATGACTGTGGATATAAAGTAGGATCGGTAGCGCGGTTGTAACAGCAAGTGTTTCCTGAAGGTCCGATCTTCGCACAAAATCGTCCTGCAGATTTTGAAATGTTTAAGAGAGGCAGGTTGCATGACAAGCCAATTTCGATCCGACACACCAGCTAAGGTTGGGAGGAAAGTACAAGGGGAAAATATATTATCATACGCTCCCATATATAAGAATAGAATTACAAGAGAGGTACGTGAAAACTGTGGCCACCCAAAAATTTGCATTTGGAAAATAGCGTACTGAGAATTTGAGAATTTCGAAAAATATATTGGAAGTTTATTTGAGTTATTTTTTTTTGGAAAAGAAATGTTATCTGCAATGTCTTCATAGGTTAGAGAGATGAAGCCGTACTAGACATCCATCAGGGGCGCCCGCAAAGCTCCTGTAGTGCCCCTCTGTTCTGGAACATCATCATAAATAAATTGCTTTGCAAGGAATACTAATTAGACAAGATTCTTTGAAAAACTTGGGAAATTATTTCGTTACATAGAATCAATTGTTGAAGGATGGAGTGTTGAGGAAGCTCTGAAGTTTTGCGTAAGAAAAACCAAGGCAATGTTCTTTCCAAAGGGTGAAAAGAAAACAAGACCACTACGATTGAAATTTAAGAGTGAAAGAATCAAGTTTATTAACAATTTAAAATACTTAGAAATCATTTTCGACATACACCTCACCTTTTTAGATCACTTGAAAAATGTGCAACGAAGGACGGACAATATATTAATGAATTTCCTGTACTTTGAGGGAAAGGTCAGGATTGATTACAGAAATATTAAAAAATGTCATCACTACAGTAGTCATGTACGGCATCGGAGCGTGGGGTTTCGGAGCAGGGAAACTGCAGAAATTTTCGTTTAAAATTAGATTCTGTCCAGAGGGGCTGGTTCCTAGCCGTGACAAGAAGCTTTAGAACAGCTTCTACAGAAATGCTCTGTGTCTTGTCTGGTACGGGGCCGTGATCAGTTTATTACGAATTTTTTATGATAACTGCTTGATAAGAACACAGAAACAGGACTTTAAATGTAGGGAGATCACTTATTAACAAAATATATGTTTGAGAGTTATAATGTATATGGCGTACATCCATCTAAACACCTGTCAATCACTTATGATAAATACGAGCCAAAGACTGGAGCAATAAATATTTATACAGACGGCTCCAGACAGGATAACAATTAGGGTTCAGCATTTGTAGCACTTTATTACAAACTTGAAACTGACTATGGGAAGTATAGACTGAGTTATTATAACTCAGGTTTTCAATTCGAATGTTGTGCGTACAATAAAGCCTTTGATATGGATTAAAAGAAACTTTAGTGTTCCTACTCACGTAAATATTTATACAGATTACCTTTCCTTGTTACAGCCATTGTCTAGTCCGGTTTCTAAAAGCCCATTAGTTAATGAAATCAAAGAAAATTTAAGAATTGTAAATAAGAAGCATTGTATATTTTTACATTGGGTCAAGGCTCATGTGGGCTTTGCCAGCAACGAGATGGCTGACGTGCTGGCTACGGAGGCGGCCATGGAGGAAAATGAGAATTTTGTAGAAATATCCGGTTCAAAGAAATATGCAATTAGAGTAACGCAAAATTATTATCCCGGTAAACGGTCTTAACAATGGAATAGTTTATCAAGAAATAAAGGCTTATTGAAAAATATAAAAATAGCTACAAAAATACCAGTATATAACGATATAGATGCAAATCAGTTTGTAACAAATCATAGTAGGTTTCCGGAGTACCTTAGTAGCTTTGGTATACAGGAAAATGCATTATGCTTAGCTTGTAATTCATTTGGCTTAACGGGATATTTCGCGTTTGGATGTAAATTAACAGAAAACTCACGAAAACAAATGAAAATTCGAAATTTTGAAAATATAAGTTATATAAACTGCGTAAATTTGCCAAAGAGATTGTAAGAGTTATTAACGGTAAATGGAGTACACGGGGTGTTTTTATATAATCAAAATTATAATTGCCTTAACTAAAATTTGTCTTTTACTGTTCTTTTTTTTTTGGATTTTAGTGATTTTAGAATTTTATAGAATTGATTTGGAGTTTTTTACTTGTAATTTTGTTCATTTTGACTTATTGAGGTACTAATGGTTTTATGCTTAGTGATGTTTGAATTCTGTATGCTCTTGTTTCTTTTTACTTGAAATGTACTAGCTGTGTGTTTATAGTTTGTGTTTTAATTAATGTTGTGACTGTGCTTAAGTTTCGTTTTGTGTTGAACGTGGTGGCGATCCAAACAAGATAATGAGGTCTATTAGTGTACTTCCGTGGCCGGTCTAGAAAATCCACAAGGCGAGCTTCGCCTTGTTAGGAGGGTGGACTGCGCCATACCAACTGACCTACCACTGCATATTTATGTGGAGCAAGAAGCAGAAATTCAATCAGTGTTTTATCCCCACTTTACTATAAGCTTCTTTGATGAGTCAAACAAACAATTATGAAATGCCAGCGACAATGTTAAGTGTTCATTCAGCACTTAAACAGCATACGACTGCACCATCATAACACCCGCAGCAACAACATTCTGACTATACACACGGATCATCACACACATGAAATACAAAGTTGACAGCGCACTAGGTCTTCAGCATGGAGAAGAAAATGAGTGTTTTCAGAGTTTTTAATTATTACCTCGGCTGATTAAAATTTGTACGAAGATGGGAATGGTCAAAATGGCTTCCCACGAATTTTTGGAATCTGGAATAATGTATTTAATGTTTGGAAATACCATTTTTATTTCATTAGAAATTTTTTATTAAAAACCTCTACAATTTAAAAGCGAGCAGTGGCAACAGTTTTCCAAATAAAGCAGATTGTTTTCTCCAGCTTGCGAGACTGTTGGTACTCGGAAAAATGAGAGCGAAAATTAGCGTGTTCAGAGTTTTTAATTAATATCTCTGACTTAAGCTACTTTTTGTGAAAAAAGTGGACGTCGACCATTTCCAAGACCCAGAAAAGAATGCTAAAGTTTGGGGACGATAGCTATAGTAGTGACCGAGTTAATCGCGAACAAATACACAAAAAGGCATTCTTCGTTCTATACATAGATTTAAATTAAACTGATTTTTCATCAGACAGTTGCATAAGTCTTTAAAAACGCTATTCAATTTGAGACTTGCAGTTTTATAATTAACTAAACAGTAACAACACGGTGTTTCAGGTAGAAGCAGTAGCCATGTCATAAATATCTAGTACATTACTCAGCAAAACCTACAGCTCTTCACCATCCACATGCGCTGGTATTTCTATCCATATTCAACCACAACCTGCTTTGTTCGCAAATCCCCAATAGTTACGCAAATCCAGAGAGATTTACGGGGACATTAGCATCATAACATCACCCTCTTCCGAGAGTTAGCTCAGGATGTGGAAACGGAATTTATGAACGGCAACGAAATTGCTGACAGCTTAATCAAGATGGCAATATCAGCAAGCATTTCATTGCCCATAACTAGAATTTAGGCCACCCTTGTACTTGAAAAAGCAACTGAAACGAAAGACATAAATCAAATGACAAAAAAGTGGCTTGAATATGAATAGGGTCGCCGTACATACTACAACAAACAAGTAGACAATAAACATAATACCATTTCCCCACAATTAACAAGTTTTATTAGAGAACACGCTCCTTTTCACGAGTATTTTAATAGACACTGCGTCAGCAACACCGGCCCCTGTTACCGTGGGGAAACTGGCACCTCAGACCATTTTCTTACCATCTGCACACTTAGCAAAGACCACCACTTCAAAGTTTTCAATAACAATGCGCAAACTTAGTGCAATATACTAAAACAACATCAAGTAGTTTCAAAGATCACTCATATTATCGGCAAGATTCCAAAGTTTCTTGCCCAGCTCTGTCTCATTATATAATTTATATTTTTAATTTTTACTTTTATTTATTTATTTATTATTATTATTTTAATAGGAACATTGCCTGTTTTAGATTAATGTTCATTCAGAATGTTTCTAGATGTTTAACCTTCTATACTACACCTGAAACTGGATGTCTTTCAATGTACGTTTGTAAAATTTTGTAAATCTTGTAAAGAGTATTTGTAATTTGTACTACTAAACTATTCGGCTGTAAAAGAATTTGAACATCTGAAGTTATGAAACTGTTATGCGAATTATGTAATGGTGTCTTGAGCCACAACAGCAAAAGCACCTTACATTGCCATTTGATGTTATGTCCTAATGCTAGATACACGAAGCCGCGTGACAATACCACCTAACCTCTTGACCGAACGATGATGTCTTCGCCTCTCATTAATTGGCCACAGAAGAAGAGCGCCAAAAAACTTCATAGAGCAGCATAAATATTGAAGCAACAGCCAGAACTAAACAACGTCTGCAAGTGTAGTGCACCGAATAGGAAGGAAGCAGAAAAGGGTCTGAACTCCAAGAAAACAAATACACCGCATGCGGCAAAGAATGTTGGGGTACCTCTTATTTTAAGGCTCATTCATGAATGTTTTGAAGTATGCTATGTCCTATACAAATACTTAATAAAAAGTCAAACAATATTTTGCTTTAATAATTGTTAAAGTAATAAGTAATAAATTCAGCATTGTAACAATAATACAAAATAAAAAATATTAAAACAAATTTTTAAAAGCAAGCTTTTATTTAATAAAATAATTAATGAACTAAAAGGAGAAAAATAACTTATAGATTACTTAAATTTAATTATTGTAATAGATTAAATAATTGTCTTTATAGAATTCACCTGCAGTTTTATATCACGAAAAATAAAATTGTGGAGCGACCTTGATAAATTTATAAATATAATGCATTATCTTTTGAAGATGCAATTAAATGAATATATTTTGTTATTTAGGCGTCCAGGCTTTAATTATTCGTGATACAAGATTGTAGACGAATTGTGAAACAATAAATCTTCAATCTATGTTTTTCTTTAAAAACATAAAAATCATTTTTCTAATTATACTTCATTAATTATTTTATCATTTTAAAATAAAAGCTTATTTTTTAAAACCTCTTTTTTAATATATTTTATTTTACATTTTTAGTTTCCATAGAACGCTATGAATCAAATTAATAAATTGAAAAATTGTTTTTTACGATATCTAATCACTGTTTTACTTCTAACAAATCTATTGCGTGAAATGATTTTAGAGATTTTGTCAGAAAATCTAAAACTACTTTAAAAATCTCGTATGAGCTTTATTTCAAAGAACTTTATTTTTCTGTATTCTAGGGTGTAAAAGATGTTTTTTTTTCTTTGGAAATTCTAGAAAATCACGTAATTAATATTGTTACGAAATGCCCAGCCGCGGTAAGACAGCTTCCCCACAAATTAGGTTTAGGGTTGCCTGAAAATGGCAAGGAAAAGCAGGGTTACCCGATTTGGCTCGAGACCGATCATTTGGCGACAGAATTGAAGATATGCCACAGACGGATGGAAAACATTATAAAACGAATTCTTACTGGTCTGGCCCAGAATGTTCTAGAAGGCAGGCCAAAAGCTATATAAGCACCCTGCCTGTACGCGGAGCTGCAGCGTATCGTCGAGTTTTATCTTGACTGCTTTGAGCTCTCAGAACGATCGACCGAGTCGGGAGATGCACTTTAGTGCTTTGCCGTGAAGCTGTGTTCATCGTTATAGCCTGAAATCTGCGTTGCTGGTTGTTTCAGCGCGTATGTCGTACTTTTTTGACGGCTATAAAGGTGATTTTGGAACTGTCCTGAGTAATACTGGCTAAATAAACTCTGTTTTGATTCTTTATCAAGTGTTGTCATCAATTACTCCAAATGCATGAAACCGTAGAAACGCAACAACTGGTGTGAGGAGTGGGGTTTTGGTATGGGAGCCAGTGATCCGCCTGCAGGAAAAAGCTGTGGCGGAAGAAATGGAGTTCACGATTTCTTAGCATCTGTAAAAGCCGAACCAGAAGAGTTGAAAGCCGGATGTGAAGAGATGAAGGCTGAGGTAAAAGCCGAATATGATGAGATAAAAGCTGGGTATGAAGAGATGGGGGTTGAGATAAAAGAAGGACTGGAAGAGATGAAATTGGGACGAGAAGATTTGGAAGCCGGATAAGAAGAAATAAAAGTCGGCTAAGAAAAGCTACAAGAGCAACTCCAACAGATGAAAGTGGAACTTCCAGAAGAAACTGGAGCCATAAATGAAAACGTGGAAATGATAGAAGTGGCATCTGAAGAATGAAAGGTTGAAGAAATGAAAGAAGTAAATGGTGAAGTATCTGAGAAAGAAAAAATGATGGTTGAAACATCTAACGGGATTAAAGCAAAAGAAATCAAGAAGAAGTAAAGACGGGAAAGAAGCTTTTGATTCTCAAAGTGCCTGAAGTAGAAGTGGAAGAAAGTGAAAATACGACTGTTAAGTTCCTCGAACTGATAGCGAAGTCGCAGTTAGCAAGTATTGAACCATCTGAAAATTCATGTGATGCAGATATGGGAGAAGCTGATATACAGCTTAGTAGAGTGTTCCACTATTGCAAGAAAGTACAACTTCTCAAACTAATTATGTGTCTCATGATACAATTTGTACAGACACAAACCTGATTCTAAACCAAGATACTTCTGTTTGTAAAGGATATGATGCTATTCATAACTCTGATGCAAACATCGGAACTGGCTTTCATGAAATAGATGTAAATAAGGGAGCACGTAACCAACTGTTAAAAGTACCGAGGTGAACTGTACACATGATGCGAATAAACTACAGAGTGGTGAACAAACGTTTTAGATTTTCCTGTGAATGAAAAATCTGAAAGGACTGAATCTTCAGACTTTGATATGCAAAACAGAAATACACCTCAGAATTGCAATGAAAAAGTGTTTAACCTGGGTATAACTTAATGAAAAACTTCAGACTAAAATTCATTCTGTACTTTAATTTGTATAATTTAAAATTGTATGTAGTTAATTCGGGCATATAACTTGTAAATAGGGTAAACATTTCTTTCTTTTATCTTTATTTACCTTATCTGTTTGTTTTATAACTTTGTTTTGTATTGAATTAGTCTTTTTGCCTGTCAATCCTTCTGAATTCCAAGTACAGCACTGTCCGGGACATGCAGTCCTTGGGAGGGGACAGTGTTACGAAATAACCAGCCGCAGTAAGATGGCTTTCCCGCAAAGCAGGTTTAGGGTTGCCAGATTTGGCTCGAAATCGACCATTTAGAGATAAAATTGACGATATGCCTTAGACGGATGGAGAACGTTCTAGAACGAATTCTTACCCGTTTGACCCAGAAAGTTCTCGAAGGCAGGCCAAAAGCTATATTAACCTTGCATGTACGCGGGGTAGCAGTGCATCGTCAGTGTATCGTCGAGTTTTAGCTTGAGTGTGTTGAGCTCCGCGAGGTCTCCACCGAATCAGGAGCTGTACTTTAGTGTTTTGCCGTGAAACTGTGTTGCTGGTTGTGTCAGCGCATTTGTAGCAGTCTTTCAGCGGCTATAAACGCGATTTCGGAACCGTCCTGAGTAATATTGGCTAAATAAACTGTGTTTTGATTCTTCATCAAGTGTTGTCATCAATTACTCCAAATTCACGAACCCGTAGAAACGTAACTGTATGTTTTATCGCTCTTGTTTTAAAAAAGGGAGAAGAGTTTGCTTTATAACCTTTGAAACATCAGATCTTTATAACAGATACACTTTCGGATGTAAGAAATTTGAACTCCTATAAGGGAATATAACATTTCATATCGTAATAAAACTAGTAAATTTCATTGCAAATAATTTTAAACACTAATAAATCCTTAAATTACAGAAAAGCAAGAAATATGACGTAATGGCATCTTAGTCTTAAAACTGTTTACAAGTGAAAGCTTGATCCGTACTTCTCTTTCAACTTCATATTAAAAGAAAATTGGCCATTTAATGAATTTTTATCATTTTATTATCAAAGGGAGTGGAGAGCTTATAGAGTCATTCTTAAGACGGGAAAAATAAACAATGCCTTCTCCAGGATTCGAACCCTGGCCCTTTTGAATACGCTTTGAGTTTTGCTTCCAATTACAGCACGAAGGCATGCGGAAAAGAGAGAAAAATACCCTCTATACTCCCCCTTTTCAAGGGCGAATAAGGAAAAGAGGACCAATATGCAGTGCTCTCGCCGGGATTCAAACTCCGGACCTCCCGAATACGCGTGGAATGTGCTTCCAGGTACATCACATAGGCATGCAGAATGGAAGGTTAAAATGCCTCATAAGTTTGTTTAATAATCTGTAAAAATGTCAAAGTTTTTTAATAGATATGTTTTTAGACGTTTAACTCTTAAAATAATAAACGTCAAATAATGGAAAAAGTCGAACAAGATTTCAAAATTTGTCAAAAATTTATAATTAAAATTTCAGTTTTCATACTAATTTTATTTAAAATATTTTTTCCGTTCTATTCGGTGATGCAAATAATTACATTATAATAAATTTAGTTTGTTTGTTAAACAATGATATTTGAGAAAAATTGTTTAAATATTAAATTTAAATCTAATTTTGAAAAAAACCTTTCATCACATTGTATTGTCATCGACGAACAGTGTGCGTACAAAATTTAAAAAAATCGATTTTAAAATTTTGAGCATAGTGAAACACCATGCCTGAACTAAATAAAAGCTTACAAAAAATAAGGATACATATTTACTTTATAGTCATTTTACTGATACAAAACTATTCTCCCTATCCTTTAAAGAAATTATGCAAGAATCACTCAACAAGTTATATACTTTTGAATCCTCATTAAATTAAATTTCTCTGAGCACAATAAGAAATACTTCTTTAGTCTTCAAATAATTCTTCGAGGTTTAATGCGCATTGAGTAACATACACACACACAAAAATAATCTTAATTAACAACAGAATTATTTCAGACATGAAACTGATTCTCCTGATTAAATAGGAATGCATATAAATTTCATTAGAGAAAAACATTTTTCTAAATTTAAATAAATTTTCAATATTTAATTTAGTTTAACAAATTTACTTTAAAAGAGACGAAGATTTTCTGGGCATGTGAAAATATTGCATACAACATCGCATGCTAAAATGCTAAGGCATTAAAATGGGCAACCTGAGCGTTAACTGCCAGTTTTTTCCCCCTTAGATATCAAAGCTGCTTGTGTGAAGTTTCATGTTCTTTCAATGTGGATGAAAATTGCATTTTATATCGAAATAATTTCAATAACAGTTGCAGAAAACAAGGATCTTGTTCACAAGATAATTAAACCATTTGGGAAACTTCATTATTGCCACCCGAAATATTTTAGACTTTTCATTTAAAAGATATGTGGGATGTGTGTGTTTAAACTCTTGTTCCGTATACATTGTCAGGTGACTTATCGTAAAACAAATACAATCCAAAGAAGTTTTTAATTCAAACATGTTATTGTAATTTAAGACGAATTCGAAGCTTGTACTCTATAAAATCATTTATTGCGGCTTGCGACATTTAAGCTAATGTAAAATATCATAGCTGGATTTATGTAAGTAATCATGCAATTGACAACACACAGTCCTAAATTAAGCATCGGCTAAGGTTTCTAAAATGCGCTACAACACGGCGAGTAAAAGACTAACTAGCAGCTTCAGGTATTTATAGTAGGGTTATGGGAAATGGCAACAAGGTCATCGTCGTTGCCTTAAAAGCTCACGCTCTGATTTCTTGAACTTTATTCTTACATGATAACACGCATCTCGTTGAGAGCCGTGGAAAGTTCACTTGAGAATAAAGATAAAACAAATAAGGAAATGGGTTAACAAAAATAAAACCTTATAAATTTTAAAAATAAATAGAGCGATTGATTACGGGATAAATTTGTGCCGTTTAAAGTGTAATGACAATATATTTGATATTTTTTAAAAATTTTAATAGTGAGTGAAAACCTGCCCAGACAGTGTAGTGGTTAGGGGAGCCGACTGCGATACCGAAGGGCACGGGATCGGGGACAAGGCATGGATGTCTCTAAATGTATAGTATCTGTGCTGCATGACGACAATCTAAATATGCGGCGAGCCGAAAGTCCTCTTGAGAGGTTGGTGGTAGAAGAACAGGATTGGGAGACCCTCGGACACGTCCTCCCGGCTGCTTTCCTCCAAAATTGAGAGCAGAACTGAGCAAAGTCACCTGTATGGTGCCCAAGGCTCCTGTCAACAACAGGCGAATCTTGAGTCCTTGCTACGATGAACTTCGGTAGCTTGCTTTGATGAACCAGCGAGATTAATAACAGCAACGACGGCAATTATACTTAAAATAAGTGCGCAGTTTCTAATCATACGTATTACTAAGCTTCAAAATTAATAATAAATAATATTCTGAATAACTTTTAGTTAATTATTTAATAAGTTACTGAAATGTAATTGTTTCCCGTATAGACTTCTCATTTTTGGGAACGTGAAATCTGAGGAAACGTGGTTGGTTGTTGAGATTATACAAAATTATGAAATTTAAATTACTTCCTAAAATAATGGATATGATTAAAATGGATATTCTTGATATAAAAGATCAAAATAATGGTTTAATATGCATATTTGTTCATTTGCTTGTCTGCGCTTGGATGAACATCTAAATAAATGTCCATTTATACACAGTATTTAACTCTGAATGATACCTGCTTAATTTTTTTCGAAGCAATTTCTGAGGCAAAGTCTTAGTTGATAATATTTTTAGAAAATAATTATCGCTATGCAATAAGAACAATATGATTTTTATCCCCAATTTATGGTGCAGTTATATCCTGCAGCACATTTGTCATCTAAGACCAATTTTTCAGCTCGAAGCACATATTTGGCAAAAAATGAGATAAATTTTTTTAAGTAACACTTGACTGAATATTCTTTTCAAAAGTGCATTTTTACGTTGACAGATATATTAAAAATTAATTGTAATTTTTGAAAAAGAAACTACACTATTATATCTGAAAATGAAGAAAATATTTTTCCTTTAAAAGGAAAGAACAATAAAATTTAAAGAATTTATTCTTCTTTAAAATGGAAGAACAACAAAATGTGAATATAATGTTTTCTTTTAAAGTGGAAGAACAGTAATATTTATACAGTTTGCTTAAAATAGAGCTTTAACACAGTTGAAAATGCCTCATTTATAAAGCTGCAAAGGTTTTTCCGCAACTAATTAGCTTTAGCTGGACGTAGATACAGTTATATAATATGTTTTTATCAATCAGAAGACGAAAGCAAGCTTAGTTCGTAGAGCAAGTTGCTTACATAGATAATTCCTACAACCCAAATGCCCTAGTAACTCAGCACGAAGAAAGAAGTATATGAAAGGGAAAGCGAGAAACCTCTTTAAGGGCTGAAGAACGTCATGACTCATCCTTAAACAAAGATAAATGCTCGCATCCTTCGTGGACTTAATAGTGGAATAAAAGCACACAGAAGAGAGCTTAATTAATGACATCATCTCGCCTGGGCTGTGCTCATAACGGGAACAAGGCGAGCCTGTGGTATCAATCATTTAAGAAGAGGCTGAAGAACAAAAACAACAAGCAAGATTTCATCAGACAACAGACTTTGGTCGTTTGCAACAACGCTTTTTTAGAAATAAAATATCTGGAAACAGCTCAGGTTTTTCTTTGCTTTTCCGTTTGAGAGTAATTTATGCTTTTAGTTCATGTTTGTTTTTAAGAAATTTTCGAAGGGATGGCTATTACTCAATGTATGTTTTGAAAAATGGTAGCGAAAGGCTTATCTGAAAGATTCGAATTTAAACACGCGCGATAGCGGTGATGCATCTTAAATTATTTGGAGATATTTATATATCTATTAAGATAAATACTTATAATTAGAGATGTGTCTATAATTATAAGAATGATTAAGGCCTGGTTTGAATCTTCAAGTGGATTTGGGTCTATATGACATTTTAACTATTTCTGGACTAAATCCAAACTGGTTTTTATTCAAGAACATTGTTAATATTTTATGCAGAGCGATCTTCAAGAGCACTTTCTACTTCTAATTGCAGATTGTTGTATCTCTAAGTAATAGCAGACCGGTAGACTGTGAATTCAGCGAGAGCATAAAACATCTTGCAGAGTCATTAGGAATTTCTTGAAGCAGGAGTTATAAAAAAGAGCAACGTCTTCGCCGGGACTCGAACCACGGAATACGCGCCCAGCGTGCTGACAACTACACCACAAAGGCATGCGAAGAAGGCGGGAGAAATATCTTATAACCTTAACAAACCCTTTTGGAGGACCATTAAAATCTGAAACATTTCAGACTTTTCTTTTTTTACATTTGCGATGAAATTTGCAAACATTTCTAAGATATTCTCCAGCAGAAGACTTAATCGATTGTTATTGATTATTTCATGCAGTCATGAAGACCTTTCATTGTGTTTTAAAAGTATATGGGACATTCTGTTTTAAATTAAAAATTCTATAAAAATAATAAATAATAATGCTTTAAAATATTTCTTACCTTTTAGCTTATCATTTAGATTATAAATATCATACTTTTTGAGACCTTATAATGCTTTTTAGGGATTCAGTTAATAGTTAAGACAGTATGCATCCAAGAACATGATTAAGTTGTACATGGCCGTAACATATTAGACCAAACACATGATGAAATTAACCATGGCCTTGGTAACTTGTATTACTAATTTACAATATTGCAGTAATTAATGTTACTTATCTATTATTATTTTGCAAATATTTCTATATAATGAATTGAAAATTGAAGTAAATTTAGTTAGTCTGCAGATAGATATGACTTTTGAATGGTGTAATTAATTCTTCTGTTGAAATAAATTAATTTGGAAATACTTGTCTTTACAAGTAACGGTTAATCCAAAAAGTTATATAAAGGAACTGCCGAGGTATTACCTGTTGTTTCTTAATTAAAGCACACAAGATAAAAGTCAAAGTTAAAATCTGGCGTAAACTATATTAGCCACATTTTGTGAGGCATTCAAATTAACAATACAAACAAACGAATCTGAGCACATTCGTCAATCTTCACTATCAGCTACTGGCAGATATGTAAAGCTGAGACATGCTTACAACTGTAAAACCTGCGGAAATCTACAACAGGTTGGAACGGAAGGCTAGCTAACCTTCTAACAGTCACTGAAAAAATTTAAATCCTAAATAGCACATTTTAATCAGGTTTTTGGTACATGGATGAAAATAGGAATTTAAGGTCTTCTAATTTCCTGTTGAGAAAGAGGAATATGAAAAATGTTCCATCATCGTTGATTTTATAGTAAATTATTAAATCATCTTTATTTTCTTTTTGCATTGGCTAACGAATGTTTACTTAATATACGTTTATACATTTGTTATGCGTAAAATATACATAACCTATGACTACATTTCAAATACTTTTACATACACAGTCCAGTCACATTAATGTGACCACCACGTACTTTCCATGTCAGAGTTAAATAACCAATCACAGAAGGCAGGTGGCAGCACAGTGCAGTTGAGCGTATATAAAGGGTGTGTGAGGGCTTCGGAAAACATTTCAATCGTTGGCGTAATGCAGAAACGAAGCGATTTATCCGACTTCCAAAAGGGCATGATCATTGGCTTTCGGGCCAAGGGTGGAAGCATTTCCGAAACGGCTGAGTTTGTGAACTGTTCGCGTGCCGCCGTGGTAAAAGTGTACCGTGCATGGCAAAATGGGACTGTCCAAAATCAGCGACGTGGCAAATGTGGTGCACCACGGGCCATAGATGACAGAGGCGAACGACGGTTGCGGAGATGCGTTCGGGCAGATAGACGGGCTACCGTTGAGCAACTGACCACCAAAATGAACCAAGGGGCTACCAAAAGTGTCTCCCAAAGTACTATTCAGCGAACATTGCTGCGTCTGGGCCTCCGAAGCAGACGCCTGGTTCGTGCACCTATGCTGACTGCTGTTCATCGACGGCGAAGGCTAGAATTTGCACGCCAGTACAGCAGCTGGACGTCCACTGAGTGGCGACAGGTTGCGTTTTCGGATGAATCGCGTTTTATGCTCCATCGGACAGATGGACGTTGGCGTATAAGGCGTGAAACCTCTGAAAGGAACCACCCTGCAACCATTGCCGGAACGGTCCAAGCTGGAGGCGGGAGCATTATGGTCTGGGGAATGTTTTCCTGGCATTCTCTAGGTTCACTGATCATTGTGGAAGGCACAATGGATCAATACAAGTACGCATCTGTCCTTGCGGACCATGTTCACCCCTACATGCGCATTGTTTTTCCTCAGGATGATGGCATCTTCCAGCAGGACAATGCGAGGTGCCATACAGCTGCCAGTGTACGTGCGTGGTTCGAAGAGCACCAGGATGAGTTTACCGTCCTCCCCTGGCCAGCAAACTCACCTGACTTAAACCCAATCGAGCATCTGTGGGACCATCTCGATCGAGTTGTTCGCGCCATGGATCCTCAACCGCGTAATCTAGCGCAGCTGGCCACGGCATTAGAGTCGGCATGGCTCAACATCCCAGAGAACACCTTCAGGGACCTATGTGACTCTCTTCCTGCACGTCTCGCAACAGTCCGCTCTGCGAAAGGTGATTATTCTGGCTTTTGACAGATGGTCACATTAATGTGACTGGACTGTGTATTTCCCTGCATCTGCAGCAAGAATTATATTTAAATATAAGTAATAAACAACACATTATTTTATTTTTTACGAAAGACACTTTCAAATGACTGATTATTCGGATATGGTACGGTATATTAAAACAATTATAATTTCGTGAAATTTCGAAAAAAATTCTATTTTCAGAATTACATGTCACTTGCTAGGAAACCGATGCACTCGAGTATTTGAAATACTTTCAAAATTACTCCAGTTTGTCATCAGTGAAAGCAGATTGTTTCATACTTATTGGAGGGATTAATCAGAAGAAAACGATGGTTTAATAAAAGTATGAATTTATTCCAGAAAATAAAAAAAGAAAAAAAGGTAATATGCAGGTTATTTTAAACGAAGCTTCAAAGCAGCACTCCTAGACAAAGTAGAAAAAGGAAACACTAAATCTTTAATATCAGTGGTGCGTTCTGTAAAAATAGAGGAAATATGCAAAAGTAATTAGACTGCGATTAGATTTGAATCATTCTATAAAACGGTAGATAAGTTTACAATGATAGATTTAAAGATGATCGCTATCTTAACTACAATGAGGATTTGCATTTTCCCCCTTTTTACTTGGTTGTATGAAGCAAAGGAATTATTGTAATCGAGAAAAATTTCACGGGTATCATATTTCAACGAAAATATCAGTTTTACAGCTCTCGAATCCATTTGCACAACGTTTTTGAGTGAGAACTGTACGTAAATACAGAATAAATGACTTTTTTCCAAAAAAAGATTATAGAAAAAGATTTAAATGGACACAGAAGAGATTTTTTCATAACGTCTGTGCGTATGTATGTATCTCATGTAACTGGAAAGCGAATAGCCTTAAAACGTTGAAATTTTGTAAATGGGACTGCTATAACATGTACTTGTGCATCTCTCTTTTCCGTTGCAATCGACCGAACCAAACATATATGCATATATATATATATATGTATGTATGTATGTGTGTAAAATATAAAAAATACGATGGCTTTGCTCTACGCGAATAGGCAACCTCTAATTAAATTTCCTCAATTTCAAGATTTTCCCCCTAGACCAGTATTTTCCAGATTTCTCTGACCTGTTATGTAATCGCTACTATAAATAGCTCTACGCGCCATTTTTCGTCAGATTGCTTTCTGCTATTCCGCGCTATACAAATGCTTTGCTCCGTCTGTTTGTCTTTTCTTTGTTAAAAAATAGCTATGATGCCGAGGTTCTAAATTTAGTAGTATTACTATTTAAATCATCGTTGAATATGTGATCTTCGTCTAAAGAAAAATGAGCTGTCATTTGAATCGAATAAAGATGTGGAGTTTTTAAAGTGAAATTCGTCTGTCTTCAGTTCTGCTTCCTTCCACTAGCAACGACAGACAACATTCGGATTCTGATTGGCTAAGCTGCATCGTTCCCAATGCCCATCTACTGCAAATATCACATATATATGCGTCCGGGTAAAAGAGTGGCACATATATATGCCACTCACTTACCCGGTTAAATCTCATTTTTATTCTTGTATATAAGTATATTGCGCATTTTTTTATTTAGGTGCGATTGAATTATGTTGTTCTAATGCTCATTCCAGTTAAGGATTTTATGCATTTAGTAATCTACATGCAGTAGCTGTAGAATTATCAACAATTTAAAACTTTTGCTAAGCGTAATGTGGTTGACTTTATTTGCATTTGAAATTCTTAGTAAAATAGGGAATAGTCAGTCGGTTCACCAACTTCAATGTCCTTTTGCTCAGCTTGACTAAAGGTTAACTTTGAATTTTGTACACCGAAATTACTGTCTTCCTGTCCGCTGGCCGAATTGCTTACATTGGCGTAGAAACTTTAACTGTAAGATTTTTTTAAACTGTTATTAATTGTATTTGATGCTTTAGGTTTTTTTAATTTTACAATTTTTAATGAAGATTGAGTTTTCATGAATTTTTGCCTTGCCGCGAAGTGAGAACTGAACTGATTGAATGAGAAATATACTTCTAATGAAATTCGAGGAAATACGTTTAAATGAATTGCAGCAAAAAGTGTGTATAATTTAATAGGCTGTGCAAGGAAATTATGTTGGTGTCCTCAATCAGATATCTTCAATTACTATATAAGAGTAAGGCAAAGTGATCATATTACACTAGGAAAAGCTAGCTTCGAAACAAATAGCAGCACTAAATGAATTTCATGTTAGGTATGTTCCACCAGTAAATCTGAACAAAGAATTAATATCTTCTATCTATAAGAAATTAGCAGTTATAAATAATTTGGCTAAGATTATAGAAAAGCATGACGAATCATTGGTGCATGTAAGTCACTTCCGAAAGCTTAGTAAAACGGAAATGAAAATAAAGTCTCCTAAATTGAAAAACTCTTACAAGGTAAACTCGTAGTCTATAATTTATTACGAGTATTAAGTCTAGCTTGTGGTTCAAGTTGCTGAAAACCGAAAGTTAAAAATAAATGCATATAAAACAGTTTGATATAGCGTAAAGACTGTATAAGGTACTTTGTTCCTCCTTTACGTGTTTCCTCTTGGTGTAAGTGGAAGCACACCCGACGCGTATTAGGGTGGTCTTGGTTTCGAATTCCGGCGAGGGCAATGCAGATTTCTTCAGTTTTCTGACACTGAAAAATTCTAAAAGTCTCTAAGTCTCTGCTACTGGCTCCCGAAGTAAAACGTGGTAAAAAATAATTGGTAACCTCCAGGATTCGGCGATTGGGTCCCCTAATCACCAGTCGCTTTTAAAAAGTGCAGTATACAAGGTATTTTTGTTCTTCCTTTCCGCATGCCTTCGTGGCGTAATTGTAAGTATACTCGACGCGCGCGTATAAGGGACGTATGGACTTTTAATTCCGGCGGACTTCTTCAGTTTTCTGACATATAAAAAATTATGATGACTCTAGACCTATTTTAAATGTTAACAGTAATGGTAATCGTGCACACAAATTATTAAAATACTATAGATATAATTTCTTATACACTTACGCATAAATGTTTTAAATAAAAAAGTCCTTTGTATTCTTCAGAAAACAGGAAATGGGTAATAAAGTAGAAATGATAGCAAATAAAGGCAACGAAAATCAAAGGCATAATTACTTATTTTATAGGCATGTGTATTTATCAAAATAAACTGGTAGATTACTGTTAAGTAGGGAACGTTTTTTAACTTCCACATTAAGGTCCCGGAAGGCAATTACTCCCACACGTCTAACGTTTAATATTTACAAGTATTTCATGGAAGCTGAATCTCAGGCACATTGCAGCGGTCGCTACAATCTGTTTTAAATACAAAAATATGACGAGTTTACAGAAGTCACAGTTATTCAGCTACAACTCGCTTTGTAAAATTTACGATACTCAGTCTAACATTACTCACAAAATGCGCAATAAATATATTTTGTGGAACTACTGAGGAGAACGCAATGTAACGATAGAAATATCTGAATAAACAATATTCGTCTTCCGCGTTTAAATGTAGTGTACATCTAATTAAGAATTAGCTTTGATAGCAACTTTAAATTAATCTCATAATAAGAAACACTGCTATTCTCAAAAAGATATAGGATGAATCATTAACAAAGCTATCTTATACTACTTTAAGATTTAATTAAAAAACGAATAATATGTATAATGTATATCATTTATATAAAATGGAACTGCACATAAAAGCAAAACGTTTTAAAGAAATGTACAATTAATCATAAATATGATGATAAAGCAATATGTATTCCAGATTTACTGCTGCGTTATCAAAACTGGATAATACAAGAAAATTGTTAATGCTGCAAAATAGTATGAAAAGCCATATAAACAAAAATTATAAATAAAATTTAAATGTAAAATGAAAGCAAATTTTCAAAGTTATTCAGCATTAACGGAATATGTAAACTTAACACAACCGTTTTAAATATTATGATATTTGTTTGCGCGTATTTAATGTGAGGTTTACTAACTACTTTAGCATACTATCACGTGGAATGCTTATTAAGGTACCGTATCTTCTGGCAAGCTAAACTATCTAATGCTATATAAATGTTCTTTTTAATTTTCTCTTTCTGGAGAAACCACTATTGATTTCACAACGACTAACAGTTAAACCGGCACAATGGCAACTGATAGTATATTTCATACGTATACTAGGAATTACGCTTCATTGCGGTTTGATACGAGATTCTTGATGCATTGGTAAAATATTCTATACATTTTCACTACTAGAGGAACGACATTTTATCTCGTTGTTTATTAATTACTTTTTACAGAAAAGGTCTAAGACTAATAAACAGTTTGGTTTTGGTGCAATAATTGGTACTACAGCCAAATACGAAAAATCCGCCGACCTGAAATCCGCCAACTCCTGAAATCCGCACTACCTCTCAAAATATAAACATTGAATTTATAGTTCCAGAAACCACAGAATGGAGAATGAAATACCGAAGAAAAAATATTTGTCCAATAATTATGTTATAATTACCGAATAATAATGATTCTGTGTTAGTGGCAGAAAAAAGATCTTAGCCCAGAAGAGGTTTTCAGTATGGATGACGTGTTCAGATGAGCCAACACTGGCATATCAGATAACCGATGATGAAATCATTGGCTCTGTTTGGAAGTCGCCGCAGCAAGAAAACGATTCCGACAACGACGCAGATAATGAATTTGATAGGAGTGAGAAAATATCTTTTACTGAGGGTTTGGAACATGGTGAAAAGTACCTAAAATATTTAGAACAACAAAGCTGTGTCACAGAGCAAGAAATTATGACCGTGTAGAATTTACAAAAAAAAAACCTACTCTAAAGTTTTAAAACAAACCTCTATCAGAAAAATATTTGAAACAAGTAAAAAAAAATGAAATATTTTATGCTTTATTAATATCCCTTATTTTTACACGTCTCTATTGTATGTGTCCTTAATGCTTTAAAATTTTCCTGTAATCACTAATATAAATGAATAATATATATATATATATATATATATAATAATTTAAAGCATATCATAAAATAATGTAATAATGCATATTATCGCACATAATAATTTAAGTAAATGTATCTAATATGCCTTATTTATTTTGCACTTTTAGTCTGAATATGATTTGGCTTTTCTGTCCTGAAATCCGCAAAATCCTAAAATCCACACAACCTCTGGTCCCAAGCATTGCGGATTTATGGACTTCTACTATATTTGATTCGTGTGGCTCTTTCAAGTGGATATAAAACTCCCTTCAATATTTCAGATATGCATTCCGTGCTATTTGAAAAGCTGTAGAGATGACAAATAAGATTATTCCTTGAATTTGGAATTTGTTTTTGTCTCCATTGTAACTCAGATAGCGAAATAGCTACATGAAGCCATTATCTGAAGGTCTTTTCTGCAGATTATTGTTTTTAGGATACCACAAACGCAATAATCAGCTTAGGCTATTTTAATATGTGCCACCTTTTGAAAGGTATGATATAGTTTCTTTCCCCACTTAAAATGACTAATCACCAAATTGCATCATGGGAGATAGTAAACTACTGTTTTTTTCGTTGAACTGCACCCATTCTGACATTTTGTTATCAATATTAATTTTGATTCTACAATAATATCCTAATAATTTCCTTCAACATTTAATATAAAATGTCTGCATATGCTAAAAGATTACACAGACATTTAAATTGATTTCGTGGTGGTTGGTACCTACTATTAAAAAATTGGGATATGAAAAATATTTTTTCTTTATGATGTCCCATTTTAGGAATGATATTTTTGGAATATTTTACACCATTTATTTTATGGGTAATATCTGTTTAACAACGAGCTTATTAGAAATAGAGTAGTCTTCAAATATTTTGTTCTACAGACTAATTCTCTCATTCGAATGGCGTTAAAGAATCGCCGATTTATCGCGCATCTGCATACGTAAACGACGTATGATCAAAAACTCCTCCTTTATTATAATTAAATAAGATGTTTAATGTAATCAACATTTTACAGATTCATTTTTTCAACTAACTCTAAGTCGCGAAAAAAATGATTTTCCTTTGTATCATTTATATGCTACACTTTTGAAAACATCTTAACCCAAAATTTGTAATTCAGAAATGAAATCGATCAAAAAGCTCTAATGATTTTCATAGATTAAAGCGATTTCCTAAACCTTCAGGACCTACAACATAGATGACTGGACGGCTCGGATAATATGAGCAATTTTTAATGATTCGGTTTTCGAAAAACAAATAAATAAATAAACACAATAAAAAAATTGCAGAATCTTCTTCCAATAAATCATAGATATTCGAACTTAAATTTGTAGAACATAATAAAATTATAGTCGTTCCACAAAACATTGTACTCATATACTCGTGCTCAGAAAACAAGCAACAAATGCTAAAAAAAAGTAAGAATAAAAAAGGGGGATTTAAAACGGACAATTTGCATATGAGGTAGAGGTGGCATCGCCGAATGCAAATAGGCAACCGAAATTAGCATAAAACGCAATCCCGCAGTCACACCCTAACACCTTAAAAGAATTGTGACAGACCTATCCTTCAGTTCGCAAGCATCGATAGTTCCGTGTAATCTGAGAAAGCCGAAGAGCTGAGCAGAGCATGACTGTAGACACCAAATTAAATGAGTTCGAGGACTGTCGGGATGTGGCAGGCTAGTGCAAGACAATCCACTCTTTTGAGAGAGCTGAATGTGTATCACAGTTTCATCAATATGCTGTTTAATCGTTACTGAAGGGATCAAAACCCTTGTGGAAGACGTAGGTCTGGACGCCGGAGGATTAGCACAACAGCAAACGATCGCTTCCTGTTATGTGCAAGATGCCATAGATGACTAACAACACGACAGCTGACGTCGCTGCATGAATAACCGTATCCTGCCAGACTCTCTGATGCTGCATGAAGAACCGTATCCTGCCAGACTGTATAGCGTCGATTGAAAGAAGGTAGACTGTACGCGTAAAGACTCGTGGTTTGTTGTTCTTTGTCCTCATCGTATGTCATAGCGCTATTGAATTGAATCCGTGATCATCGAAGTTAGACGCCAGAGCAGTGTGAACATGTACTATTTACGAATGAGTCGATTTAACATTCAAAACAATTCTCGAAGGGCAAAGATATGGCGAGAGCCAGGAACAAGGCATCAAGCGCAAACATCGTAGAAAGAGGATCATTGCAGAGGAGGAGGCTTATTTATATGGACTGAGATAGCAACGAACGGTCGCATCTACCTGTACGTGATTCCTGGTGGTTCGTGACTGCCATCGATATCAAGACGAAATTCTACACCTTCTTGTGTGTCTTTATATCGCTGCAATGTGTACCGGCGCGATATTTATGGATAGGAAAGCCCGCCCGCAGAGAGCTCGAGTGTGTGGAGGTACCTGGAGATTAAAACCATTCCACTTCTGCCGTGGATATGTTGTAACGACGCATGGTAGGTCTCAGTGTGCTGTCAGGCATCCTCCATAACCCCTTACATGGATTACTACAGAAATAGGCGCTGCTGCCACAACAAGCGATTACCGACACTATTGCCAGCTTGCCCCGCTGCTACGAAGGATGCATTTCAGTTAGAAGATAACATACCCGTTATTAGCGTGATGTTTCTATTGCACATTCTTCTGACCCATATGGTCTTTCGCTATGCGATGGTTATTTTACATGTGTTTTTGCTTTATTGTTTCGTATGTGGTCTAGTAATGCTCAACAACCTCTTCGGTAATTTTCATGCATATCCATCAGGTAGATTTTTTTTATTCCGTGTTTTGCCTTTGATTCTTATTTTTTGGGGCAGGAGTGTAATTTAACTCTGCGATTAAAAAAAATTCGAGAAATGAAAAGATTTGTGCTGGTGAAATAGAAGCTAGATTCCTTTGCAACATAGAGGATACCGATGCGAGTGAAAACAATGGACAAGGAAAACTAACCCCTTTAATAACACTGTCTGCTTAACTTAAATTTTGTGTCTTTTATGTAGTCTTCTGCATCTGCCGAATGTATTTCGAAGCGCATCACAGAAAAGATACTATTGAAAAAAATTTAACCCCGCCAACCTTTTAGATAAAACAGAGAAACGCTTTCCGTTTTTCAAGAAAGTGTGAAAGGAAAATGCTTCATCTTCAATTGAAGTCAGTTGTAAAGAATTTAAAACTGTGATAGATAACTGACAAAGGATTTCATGCAGCAGTGATGCTAAATGATTGATTAAATATGCAGATTTGCTTTTTCAAACGTAACCAATCACACATATGAGAAAGTTTCTGTACAAAGCTATAAATTTATGTGGAAAATGAAAATGCTCAAATAGTAACTAATAAAAAGAATCGAAGACAAATTCATTTAGATTTCATTAATACTGCTCAGATGAGACATATGTTGCATTTATTGAGTAGAGACGTGACATTTCGTCAGAAAGGTTCTAGATACACCATGAAAATAAGAGGTTTAAAAATGAATTTTCAAGTTACAGCTACAAGCATTGCACTTTTAAAGAATTTTAAGTTTTATTTCTAATTAACAATAATTTATTTATGTACATTTCAGTTTATTTCAAATAAAGGAATAAAATGTATTTTTGACTAACATTTAACATCAGCATTCAGTTGTTATTATAATGTTGCATGAGTACGGATTCGTAATGGATTAAATGCACAAGTATAAAAGTTAATAAAATTTATTTTTATCACAAGAAATATATCAAATCACTGTAATTTTCCTCAGAGATATTCGTACAATATCACTATATCGCACAATATAATCAATAGCTATAGTTTAAACTACTAAAAACGTTAAATAGAATGCAATCCACAGCACAGAGAAAGCTAATCCAATCAACAAAATTACAGTAGCTAAGTAAACAACAATAGCTCACTAAAACAACTGAGCTGAGATGCTTCTCTCCGGCTTTTATAGCTTTTTAAATCGGCCGCTCGACACAGTTCTAGCAGTTTCTGGAAAGCAAAAAGAGTAGAATTACGCTTAAAGTTAACATAGTATTCAATTACATTTATTCAAATTAAATAACAGTTACAGAGATGAGTTTTTATTCAATGTTAAATGCACGTGCTCTTGAATTTTTAGTTTTTCGGCGCTGCATTGCACGGGGAAATAAAACAATTTTAATTATAATTCTACTAAAAATATCTAACTAAGTTACGAAATTCATAAAAATAATAATGGTGAACAAGCAATATCACATTAAACTGCGCCTACGGCATTATGAAGCGATATCATCCCAGTTTGTATGTTCAGTTTTTACTGGGAAATAAACTTCCTTAAATTCATAGACACGAATCTGACATCTATACATGTACTACAAGTAACGTCAAGAAGGCCCTGCAAGTGGTGAAACGAAGTGTCAGGAGAAGAAACAAACGAAGATTGAACTTGTCACCATAATTAATGTTGTTATTCTGTCTGAAAATTAAATGCAAATTTCATAATGAAGATTTAATTAGCAGTTGCGTTGTGTTTCTGAAAGGTATTATTCTGCGACACTCCGCCCTCAGGATTTTGTTCTACAGTTAAATTGATATAGTACGTGATCTTGATGAAAATAGAAATAGAATCTACTCAAGAAGTGCAATTTAATACTTTAAATCCTTAAATAGTTCTGTTATTATTCTTAAATAATTAAATAGTTAATTGTAGTTCCTAAATTTTGGAAATAAGCAATGTTGATTAATTACAAGTATATAAACACATATTAATGTAGAACAGTATTTCTTATAGTTTAAGAAACTCTTCATGGTATGCATTCGATTATATTTTGTAGCGTCATTAGGTTATATCAACGCTGAAATGTCAAAAATATACAATGTCCTGGCCGGGATTCGAAAGCTGGGCCTCTCAAGCACGCGTCGATACTTTGAATGAACATCAAAATGTGAGGTTACATCAGAAAACAGGGAAATTAGCGGAAACAAAGTGTCAGGTAATCTACAATAGAATACTTTGAATGAACATCAAAATGTGAGGTTACATCAGAAAACAGGGAAATTAGCGGAAACAAAGTGTCAGGGAATCTACAATAGAATACTTTGAATGAACATCAAAATGTGAGGTTACATCAGAAAACAGGGAAATTAGCGGAAACAAAGTGTCAGGGAATCTACAATAGAATACAATATTAAATTTATACGTAACCTTTAAAGGCAAATTAGCAAATGACGAATCGTGGAGGAAAATTACAAAACTTCTAATAGCGTATTATCAGACAGATTTTTTGTATTTTATCACTTTTAAATAATATTAAATTGCGTATGAAATATAGTGAAATCTCTTTAGGGCGATCACATACCTTTAGCGACAATCTTGATCTTCACAAAAACAAAAAAAAAATCATCACTTTCAAAGGCTGTGTCGTTATCATCAAAAGTATAATTATAGTCTACCACAAATTATGCCGGTTTATATCTGAAAATAAACGAAATGTAGGAATACAGAAAAAGTAAACAGAAGTCATCAGAAAAACATATTCGAATAATGTCTAGACATTTTAAACAATGAAACGATTTTAAGGTAAAATCCATATAACACCATTTGGATATTCTTGAAACTACAAAATTTCATCGGTTTACTTCAAGTGTATTTAAAAAAAAAGAAAGCAAAACAATTCGTTTAATTTCGAGCAAAAGTATATTTTTAATTCAATCAGTTCAGTTCTCACTTCGCGGCAAAGCAAAAATGCATAAAAACTCAATCTTAATTAAAAAACATCGAAGCATGTGGTTCCTGTCCATTTCTTCTCCAGAACTGCAAAGTGGCAAATAGGATGGCTTGAAACGCCTATGCGGTGCAGGTGAGCGGCAAGGCAAACATGTCCTGTAGACAAACGGAAAGCTGCAACTGCAGTACTGCAGTGCATTATCGGGAGTAAGGGAAAGACTTATCATTGTCCAACTTTTCAAGGCTGTACGAGTCTGAAGATCTCGTAAGGTATTAGATGTAAATAAACTTTTTAAAAGCAGTTTAATCCTCCAATAAGAAACGGCTGCATATGGATGTTGTAGTAAGTTGGCATCTCGTTTTGAAAGTAAGTCCGCTTGTTCATTGCTCCGAAGGCCACAATGGCCGGGCACCCACTGGAGGTAGATTTGTATCCCTTTTAAAGTGAACGTTCTCAGGAATTCTTGGCATTGCAAAATTTTAGGTGTTAATGGGTGTTCAGCAGAGCTAATTGATTGAATGGCTGCTTGCGAATAAAAAAAATGACTACCTCTGCAAACTTTTAATGAAAAGCTATTAATTGTTTTAGTACTATACAGATGGCTACGACTTCGCCATCAAAGGAGGTACCAATGTATGCTTCAGGGGAGTAGAAAGAAAAGAGATTCGAAAACACCCGAGCCCTAACCTTAAAATGACAGTCAAACTGAGAACCATCAATAAAAATGTGCAGTCAATGAATGGGTGGATATCTAGTCGCAATGGTTTCCAAAGCAAGACATTTCAAAACGCTTGTGCAACATTTCTCTTTCTATGGATGATTTCCACTAGGTCTAGGCTTTCTTTGACATTAATCACCTCCAAAGGGCTTCTGGTTGCCAAAAGAGGTTGTATAGTACCTGGAATCTCAAGATCTTTTTTCATATCCAGGACTTTTTGAATAAATCTATATTGGGTTTTTAATTTCCTAGGCTTCACTACGTAGACTCTCCCGCAGGGATTCTTCATCCGCAGTAGCTTTTCATGGAGAATCAAGGCTCTCATTTTCCTAATAAACTGGAAGGGATTATTCTTGTCAACAATAATATCGTATCGATAGGTGTGGACTTCAGCGTTCCTGTAATCAAGCGAAGAGCTTGGTTTTGCATTACTTCAAGTTTATTCACCACCGATTGTGGGCAGTGATGAGAGCTTCACAACATTAAAAGCAGAATGTAAGTATTAAATGTAATGTTAAGAGTGGACCGAGCGCACCGCCAAATACATCCTGCTAGACGCTTTAAAATGCAAAGTCTATTTGAAACGCGTTTGGTAAGCTGCTCCGCATGAAGCTTCTAACTTAATTTGTTATCAAAAGTCATTCCCAGATAAGTAAAGTTGTCCGTATTGGTAATCAAAGTATCTTGGTACTTTAAAGCTGGGCGAAGGATTTCATGGGTTAAAGAAAACGATTGTGAAGCAGTCATTTCCAAATTTACAGTCATATTATTTTCTTCACGCTAATTCGAGAAGAGCCTTTTTTAATTTGCTTTCAATAAGGTTCTTTGCACCGTGTTTTGGAGCCTCGGTTCAAATTACCAAATCATCAGCAAATAGTAGACAATTAATAACATGTGTTGATTTAAGAGAAGGAATTAGAACGTTGATATATACATTAAGTAAGATGCAGCAGCTACTCACTGCTTCCTGAGGGTGCCTAGTTTGTAAATTATAACATTTGGAGAAGGAATCTTCAAATTTTACGCTGCATGTCCTTTGGCTTGTGAAATACCTAATCCATTTTAAAAATTTTGATGAAACACCAAAACTGAAGAGCTTTCAGTAGAGCTTTTAACTCCGGACAGAATTATAAGCCCTTTCAAAGTCAACATAAACAGCTGTCAAAATGTTTCTGTCATCCAAAGCATCCTTAATAAATTGGAGGAATTTTGTCACCTGGTCACACGTCGGGCCTATACCTGTTAAGCTCTCCAGGATTTTTATTTTTCTTTAGGACTGGGATAATAATAGCTCTTCTCCAATGTACCGGGATCTGACCTGACTCTCATACTTGATTAAAGACATTCAATACTGTTTTTCTTGCGTCTTTGCCCAAATGAATAAGAAAATCTGTACGGATATAATCCATACCAGGATATTTCTTCATTTCAAGACGTCGTTGTGCGAGTTCCAGTTTTGTGCACTAAACGGAGCTTAAAAAATAGCCATCCACTTAAGTTCTTCTATGGCATTCTGCATTTTGATTAATCTTTTAGATTCAACTTTGATCTTCCTTGAAATTTCTCTTGCATATTTTCCCTTTCGCTGTAACTGGGAATAGGATTGTTCAAAGACGTTTGCAATGGCTTTATCCGAAGACAGCAATTTATTTCCAACGGAAATCGGATTCTTCCTACACCAGGGTTTACAATTTTGGATGATAGAAATAAACATAAAAATTTTTAAGCTATCCTTTTTATAATCAATGTGTGAAATAAAATCTTCAAAGGATTGACGTTTGGCTTCTAATACGGCTTTTTTACTAAGGAAGCCTGCTTTCGCCATGCAACGACATCAGACTGCCTTTTAGTGAGCTCAGCTTTTCCTCTGAGTCGGTCCCGTTTCTCTTTATGTTCTTCCAATTTAGCAGACCAGAAACACTTATAGCCTCTGACTCTGCCGCGTGGTATGCATGCCTTAGCACAAAACAAGATTGCCTTTGTTAAGTTGTTAACAAGTTTTTCAGGAGGAAGTGATTGATTAAAATTCGCTTCCCCGAGTTCTGTGTCAGTCATTTCTTCACACTGGACCCAATTTGCTTTTTTAAAGTTCCAGGATTTCTTTAAACTTGACTTAAAGCGGGTGACGGGCATTAATAGAGGCCATGACTTGCCCTTGGCCTGAACCTGGATCCTCCAAAACCTTCCGTTCAGTAGAAGCCCAAATGTCAGATAATACACATAACAAGTCTGGTGAACTACCCGAACCGTTATAATGGATGTATGTCGGTGGGTCATCGTGTTTAAAAATTAGCTCAAAAGAATTGGAATTTAGGAGATCTTCAAATTCTAATCCAGCAGCATTTGGTTACTTATGACCTCACCTTCTTGAGTGAGCGTTCATGTCACCAATAATAACTGTCTTTGAAGATACCTTAGTACTGGACAAATCTGGCTTGCTATTAGGAGTGATATAGAGGGCAAGGTCTTGAAAAGGGTCTCCTACTTCCATAGTTGAATCTTCACAATTTCACTTTTGTCAGCACTTTCTCCCATACATTTAGTAATTTTTAAATCAAAGATAAGATCTTATCTGACACCAATCAATATGCCGCTGGCAGTTTGCCTGTATTTTAAAAGTATGTACAATGTATATCCGCGGAAAGGATAGGACTTCATAGAGTCCTCAGTCAGGTTAGCCTCTATGATTGCAAAAAGATCGATATTATACTTTCGTAAAGATCGCTGAATCTGTATTTTCTTGGACTGGGAAAAGCCATCCGCGTTCTACTGTAGAAGCTTAAGTTTCATGGACAAAGAGTAGGAAGGCTGCATGCCAAAACTGTAGTTCACTTAGCTGCAAAGCGTTTCCAGGATGCACCACGAGGAGGTAGATCTAGGTCGCATCCGAATTAAAAATTATAAAAAAACAAAAAACCTGAAACAACAAATACAGTTAAAAATAATCACAATTAAAATTAGAGTTTCTATGCAAAGACAAGCAATTCGGCCAACAAGCAGGAAGACAAAATTTTCAGCGCACAAAATTGAAAGTTAACTTTTGGTCACAGTATGCAAAAAGACACTGATTGGTGCACTAACTTAAAATCACTATTACTAACAGTTTAAAATGCAAACAAACGGCGGCCACGTTAGGGTCAATCACTTAAATTTTTAAAATTCTAAAACTATTGCATGCAGCTTAACTAAGGACATTAGAAGGTTTTGAAAATACTAATGTAAAGTACTAAATATAATATTGACTAATGTTTTTTCATTCATGGTTTTAAATTGAATTTCTGTTGCTTGGAGATGATATATATAAAGTTTTCGTATTATAAATAATTATGAATTATTGGTTTATTACTTTACAGCTTTAGCGCAAGTCATAAGATTTTTAATTTACTTTTAATTACTTTTACTTTGAATTTATATATATATATATAAGTGATTTTAATTCCATTTTTGTTTTCCAGTTGACGTTCGTGGCCACAATCACTTGACATCTAGTCGTGCCTATTCATGAGCATTTACATTTTGGAAAGTGTTGCGATAGAAAGTGCGCACAACGAAATAGCGACCAAACAGCGCACAGAAAGAAGCTGAAGTGCCTTATTAGCCTATATGGAAGCACACGAAGAGAAAAGTTTTGGTTTGAGTTAAAAGTTTCAGTTCCCAATTATTACGCCATCAGCGCTGTTCAAGCCATGCAAAATGGAATGATCTAGAAATGAAGCTATCCAGAGAAGTTATTATGACATTTAAAACAGAGAGAGAGAGAACTAAAGAGAATTAGAGGTTAGTTTAAATTATAATTTTGATTCAGATATTTTTTTATCTTACATATATATATATATATATATATATATAAGTAATAAGCTCGAAGTAAGCTGCAACGGATTTGACGATGGTTCTTTGCGTTATATACTGGGTAGACATTACTGCGTAGTTAAAAAGATGATCCTCTGAGGAAAGACTTGTAAACAAACGTCGCTGAACTAAATATAACTTTTATAACTTTTATTGGTGGATGCGAACTAATTTTCAAAACCGTACTTTCGTCACACGTGATCATGGGCGCAATACGCACAGAAGAATTTTATTTAGAGCATCACATTTTAGGTAATGGCAAAATTAGTAGCACGACTAAAGCAAACAGAGCGAAGTTATATCTTGACTGCGGGAGAGCTGAAGCTAAACGTGCGCATTTATCCAATATGGAAGCTCGCAAAGAGAATGTTTTGGGTTATGTTAGAAACGTTTTAGTTTACGAAACTGTGAGTTTAGGGTACGAATTAGTTACATCATCAGCATTACGCAAGCCATGCAAGATAGATTAGTCTAGAAATGATGCAGTCCAGAAAAGAATTACGATTTTTAGAATTCAGAAGCGGAATTACGGGGTTATCGAAATCTGTTGCAGTGTCTCAAGAAAAAAAATTAAGACGACGCGATTGAACTTGCGCCTCAAGTTTATGCGATGCATAACCCGACTAATGGAAAATGGCACTAACGTCTAACTCCTTGGCAAGCTCTCGAGAGGTTGCATACTGATCTTCTTGCACAAGTTCTCACAGGCGGGGCTCATCAACATCAGTAGACTGGCCAGAGCGATCTGCTTTTTGAATGTGGTAGTCCTTGTTTTTGAGCACTCGGTACCAAACCTTCACATTGTGATACGATACAAAATTAGTACCTAAAGCTGTGTACATGATTTGGCGATATTCTGTAGCTGACGTCTTGCAACAGAAGTGAAGTTAATGCTGATTCTAATCTGGTAGCGTGAAAGTTCCATTTCAGCTATCTTGTACGCAATGAAAACGATAATTTTTTACAAATTTCAAAACACAGTGTTCTAAAGCAAGTCTGTTTCAAATGCCAAAAATCGTTTAACAAAGTATGATTAAACACACCAACTCGAACTGTTTACGCACACGATATTTGGGGAGGCGGGAAACCTTCCTTAAAACCCGAGATCTATATCATGAATATTATAATTTCACATCGAGAATTTTATTAAGAAGATTAGTTTCGTGAAAGGAGTGTAAGACGATTTGAAGCGATTACTATTCTTTTGTATTCTAAAAAATACCACGAATGAATTTAAATTTTATTTTAAGGAACTAAAATTGCAAATTAGAGTTCAACTCTAAATTAAGTATTTGTATAGGTGTTACATTCTAAGCATAGGTTTAATTTCATAAGCATTTCATAACTTACTTCTGCTAAGTGCATTTATAACGTCTTAAAATGCCATGCTTTTGAAATCAGTAATACTATATTTCGGCTGTTTTAAAATTAAATTTTTTAAACCAAACAAACACTTTAGAAAAATGCGTAATTGTTGTTTTAAATAGCACGTTTCTGTATTGAAACTGAAACTACCAAATTACATTACAAAACACAGATCTTTAAAATATTTTTCCTTATACAAATAAATAAAGCAGAGGAAACATTATATGCATTTTTCCCACAGAAAAACTTTCTTTTTATCCACACTTACCATGCGGATAAAATTTCGGACAATATTTTGTCTGTTTATACAGAGCAAAATATTCTCAAAAAAAATTATGAAGAATTATTTGCAATTTGTAAATATTTTTAGGTACATACCACTTTTGTTGCTATGGATAATTAACTGTACATTTCTATCTATTTATATCTTATCTCGTTCTGTTTTTTAATAAGCTGACTCCTGTATATTTTAGTGCTGTGGCATAAGTGCAATTAAAATGAGACATGTTTACTTTGGAGGTCACGCGTTGAATTTACGTGTAAATTTACTCTAATTAAATGGAAGGCGAATAAATATGTAGGTAACACTTTAAAAATAATATTTTTTAATGATTGCGTTATTTCAAATTCAGTAGTCACAGACAGATAAAAATTAAAACTTCCATTTCTAGTTCAAGAACAAATTTAAATGAGTACATTTAGTGTACTTAATGATAACGTTTTGCATATCATTATTTTGCATTGAATTTTCCTTGAATTAATTTATTTTTCAATTTTGATTGAACTGAGCATATTAATCTTATAGCTGTTCTCTGTGTTAAAGATAGTTATTTGCAATTTTGATTTTCTACTGAAAAAAAGTATAATACAAATTTAATTATCGTTTAATTTTTGAAAGCTCAAAACTCAGCTATAATATTCAAAACCAACATGTGAATTTCATCATTATTTTGTGCATTATCTTTTAAACAATTTTTGCAGTGTTGAATGCATTTTTGAAGCGTTTGTGCACGTTGAACTCAATGTTGGACACCTTTTTTATACAGTGGTTTATTGCATTTGCAAGCAATTTTATTTTTTATATTTCATACTCGCCAGTTTTTGTTACAATTGGAATATGTATGGGATTTAAATATTTCTAATTTGTCAATTGATTAGCACCAGTTAATGAGTTTACAGAGCTTAAATGGGTACTGGTTTATGAACACTTGTACTAGTATTATATATATATATATATATATACAAAGATTGACCAGATTGGTCATTCGTTTCTCTTTGATGCTTCTTTCTTACTATATATATATATAAAATATATGTAAGATATAACAAAATATCTTACCTGTTTTAAAAACTAATTGGCGATCTCAAAATTAACATGCTAAATTAGGTGATCTCCGCCTAAATTCACCTGTTTTCCCAGGTTCGAGATCATTCGAAATTACGTAAAGCTGCTTGAAAAATTGTAAGTAAAACAGACCAGTCATGGCTTTAGACTCGTAATTGCTTCCACGCAGTATAAATTCTGGTTCGCGAGGAACTATGTTCCTTTTTTCCTGACTTCTGTCTTGGAAGCATATTTGCGCTGCTTATGCTTTCCTGCCTGAAATGAGGTCGCATCTTCTTATGCGCATATAAGAAATTATCATAATTGCTATGATTAAAGAGTATATTGTCTACAAGGAATTATTCTAGTGTGCTTGCAAATTTGCAAATAAAGATGTTAAGTTACTGAATTTAGTTTGGTATCAACTCTTTCCTTTCGCCTTACCACTCTGCCATCCCGACTGTGTTCCGAAAATATGACATATATGCATTTTATATATATTGGATTCTAAATCCATAGCTTAACACCTTTCCTCGCGCGCTGTCTAATTTTTAGCTGCTGACTGCACGAGTGAAATTGATAGAACTCTCGCCACTTTCTTTAATGAGTGGAGTTGTAAGATGTTATAGATGTTGTGTTAATAGATATATGTTATAGATGTTGTATTAATAAATGAACGATTCTATAGATGTATTAATGTTTCATTAAATGTGTTTTGTTTGAACTTGAATTGTGCTTACCAAACACAAGAACCCACAAAAATGGTGTCAGAATCGGGATCAAATTACAGGCAACAAAAAGAGGAATATGAAGTAGCATTGGATTAAGGAAGGAATACTTCTGTTAATAGTGAAATCGATGCATCCACTGCTCGAAATTTCAACGACACTTCTTTTGCTGTTGTTGGTGAAGATCATGAGGTGAAACAAAATATTAGCAAGTAATCAGCCCAATTTCCATTTTCACAGTTTTCAAAAACGTATATAAATTTTAATGGTATTGAAAGTTTGATTTCTAAATTTGATGGTAATCGCTATAATTCGGTTGATAAATTCATTGATTACTTTGAGGATGTACCTAATTTGTTAAAACTAAATGAATTACAGAAACTAATATTCGCCAAAAGATCTTTAACTGGCAAAGCAAAATTGTTTATTGAAAATGAAATTAAAATTAATTCGTGTAATGCTCTTAAGACTTTTTATGGTTGTAAAACGTTCGCAGAATTTCAGGAAAAACTTAAGACATACGAAAAAATTAAATTAGGGAGTGATAAAAACAAATCCGTTAATCCAAATTCTAAAACAAGAGGAGACCATTTTGATAATAAAATAAAAACAAATAATCGTTGCTATAACTGCGGAAATCTTGGTCACGCGGAGAATTTCTGGAAAAATAAGAGCAAGGAAAAAACGTGCTTTCGTTGTAATTTATTTGGACACGTAGCCGCAGAATGTATAAAAAATAAGACAAATATAAAAGATCTTGCCAGAGTGAATTATATATTTGTAAAGAAGCAGTTAAATGATATGCATAAAATTGTATTGATAGATAATATACGTAGCGTATTCGGAAATTAAGTGCCGTTTGGTTCTAGCGCCGTCGCAGCGCTGTGGTATGCGTCCCGCGCATGCGCGCTAGTCTTCCTTGTTCACTGACTTTCAATTGTCGCCATTTTGGTTGCTCTATGTTGTGTTTTCAGTTTGCTGTACACATTCAAAATGTTTAAGACAATTAGTTCTCCCGCTGACTGTGAGATTCGTGCCGTGATTGAATTTTTGAACGCGAGGAATGTTAAACCGGCCGAAATTTATCGTCAAGTGACAGAAGTTTACGGTGAATACGCGATAAGTGATGGAATGGTGAGAAAGTGGGTAAGAATGTTTAATGCAGGTCGAACAAATGTCCACTCCGAGGCTCGGAGTGGTCGGCCTTCTGTTTTCACCGATGATTTGGTAAGAAAAGTTGATGAAGCAATTCATGAGAAAAGACGCTTCACAATGACAACTCTTTCAGAGGCATTTCCACAAATTCCACGTACTGTTTTGTTCGAAATTGTGTCTGACCGCTCGAATTATCGCAAACTGTGTTCCCGATGGGTTCCAAAATTGCTCACTCATGTTCACAAAACAAAGCGACTCGGTAGTGCCCTGACATTTCTCACGCGGTACAGTGACGAGGGAGAAAACTTTTTAAACCAAATTGGGACAGGTGACGAAACTCGGGTGTGTTATTTCACACCAGAATCGAAACAACAATCGATGGAGTGGAGACACACTCATTCTCCGAAAAAACAAAAGTTCAAAGTGACAATGTCATCACAAAAAGTCATGTGCACTGTCTTCTGGGATAGGAAAGTTTTTGCTTGACAGGTATTTTCATGTAAAAATAAAATTGGATTCGAAAAAATTATTTTACTATTTTTTTTTTCTTTTTTCGAAACGGTACTTAGTTTCCGAATGCGCCTCGTATATATTTCACTCATCTGTTCTTTTTATGCTGCGCGTATTTTATAATCAGATCGTAATATGTGCGATGAAAAGTCACTTATTGTTGATATTTGATCGCAATTTATGAAAGTTAATTACTTTTGGTAATCTGATGTTTTATGTCATATGGGGTTTTACTTATTTAATTCCAAAGTTCTTTCTTAGCACCCCACGAACACTAACAAGCGAATAATCGCTTAAGTGTGTGAATAAACACTTAAGTCTTAAGAAGGGTTAACTACTCTTTATTTTTCAGAATATTTACAATCAGTTCCTACTTGGAACTTACAGAAAGCCTCCACTTGAACTTAAATAACTATGAAATTAAACTAAACTAGCTTAAGTAAGCTATCTGAAAAGTATAGCCGAAGCTATCAACTCTTTCAGAGGCATTTCCACAAATTTCCCATACTGTTTTGTTAGAAATTGTGTCTGACCGCTCGAATTATCGCAAACTGTGTTTCCGATGGGTTCCAAAAAGGCTCACTGATGTTCACAAAACAAAGCGACTTGGTAGTGCCCTGACATTTCTCACCCGGTACAGTGATGAGGGAGAAAACTTTTTAAACCAAATTGTGACAGGTGATGAAACTTGGGTGTGTTATTTCACACCAGAATCGAAACAACAATCGATGGAGTGGAGACACACTCATTCTCCGAAAAAAACAAAAGTTCAAAGTGACAATGTCATCACAAAAAACCATGGGCACTATCTTCTGGGATAGGAAAGACGTTTTACTTACTGAATTTCTTCCCAGAGGTGAAACCATTAATGCGGCACGATATTGTGAGACTTTAACAAAACTAAGGCGTGCCATTCAAAGCAAACGAGGAGGAATGCTCAGTAAAGGAATTGTGTTGCTCCATGACAATGCTCGACCCCATACTGCTGGTGTCACTCAATCGTTAATTCGACAGTTTCATTGGGAGCAGTTCGATCACCCGCCGTACAGCCCGGACTTGGCGCCGTCCGACTATCACTTGTTCCTGCACATGAAGCGCGAGCTTGGTGGCAAGCGCTTTGGATCTGACGATGACACGAAAAATGCTGTGGAGTCGTGGTTATCGAAACTGGCGGGAAGTTTCTTTGACGATGGTGTACAAAAACTGGTCACCCGCTATGACAAGTGTTTGATCATTGGCGGAAACTATGTTGAAAAATAGTTTAAGACATGTATTTTCATGTAAAAATAAAATCGGATTCAAAAAAATTGTTTTACTATTTTTTTTTTCAAAACGGTACTTAGTTTCCGAATACGCCTCGTAGAAATAAAAGTTCTTATTGATACAGGGGGTGATACAAATACAGTATCGGAAAATATTGATAAAGTAATTGGTTCACCTAGTCTTAATTCTTCCGACTGGATTCTAGTAGGCTTTGGAAATAATAAAATAAAACCTATTGGTTAAAGGTTCCATACGAATTCATGATTGCGAAATTAAATCAAATATTTTTGTTGTGCCCCAAGGAGCAATGAATTAAAATGCTGTTATTGGAAATGAATTGATTTCAAATGTGGAAATCATTATAAACAAGAGCGGGATATCTATAAATCAGCAGAAATGGAAAGAAAAATGAGTATCACTGTTGAAACATTTCGTCAGTTGCAGGAAATTCTTAATGCTGATTATGATATTATGGAGACCTGTGAAATGCTGCTGTGCTCCAACATCATCTAGCGTGACTCCAAGATCAACTTACGAATCAATTAATCCTGAGACAAAGTCATAAAGGAGGTGTAAATCTTTCCTTGAAGAACCTCTAGTGCCAGAAACAAGATTTCCTAAATCAGCTCTTAATTTTACATCTGCAATTGGCAAACGGAATACTTCCACTTTTTAAGCATATACTGATTATACTTTTGGAAAAGAAAATACTAAAAGAAATAATTGTATAACAGAACTGTGATTTTTCCCCTAATAATGACTTTTACTTCAGCTAATTGTATTTTAAGACGAAATGAAGTTTTCCAAAAATGTTGAAGAATGAAAATATTTTTCGTTTTAGATGAAGATTTCTGAAACATAGAAGCGACTGTTAACGATGCTATAATTGCAAACATGAAGGACAATTAAGATGTTTCCTTTCAATATTGTCCTTAGTACACAATCTTCTCCTCTCCCTTCGTATTTCTTTTCAGGTTTTCGGCTTTCATGATAACGGTCCCTTTTACTGAAGACATCGATGATGTAAGATGACCAGTGATTTATTATGTCAAAAGTAGAATAATATCTTCGAGGTCGACGCATTGCAGGAAGGCCGAATGCGGGATTCTAAAACCATAGCTTAATATTTTCCCACGCGCGCTGTCTAATTTTTAGCTGTTGACTGCACGAGTGAAACTGATAGAACTCTCGCCACTTTGTTTAATGAGTAGAGATGTAAAATGTTACAGATGTTCCATTCATAGATGAACGATATTATAGATGTATTAATGTTTCATTAAATGTGTTTTTTGTTTGCACATGAATTGTGATTACAAAACACAAGAACTCATATATATATATATATATATATATACGTATTTGTTTCACTAGAAAATAGAAAGTTAAATTGAATTCAAATTCTTTATTAATTTTAAAAAATTTAAAAATTCTCTTGCGCCATTGCTGCAAGGAATGAAATTTGAATTTAACGAATATTTTCTATCTTTAAAAAGCACATATAAATTAAAAATTTGTGGGGTTTTGCTTATTTAATTCTAAAGTTCTAACTTAGAACCCCACGAACATTAACAAGCGAATAATCGCTAAGTGTGTGAACAAAACACGTAAGACTTAAAGAGGGTTTACAACCCTTTATTTTTCAGTATATTTGCAATTAGTTCCTATTTGGAACTTTACACAAAGCCTCCACTCAGCCTTCAACTTAAAATAATAATAATTTAAACTAAACTAGCTTAACTAAGCTATTTGAATGGTATAGCTGAAGCTGTCAGAGATCTAACTAGTTGGCCCCTAAGTATTAAGGGGTCTCATACACCTTAAAATCTCAAAAAAAGTGATTTTTCAAATTTTGCCTTATTTTAAAGCTAATTTTTTTCTGCTTATTTTGACACCACTCTCATCGATATAACTGCAGTAGTTTTTTTCCTATGACCAAATATAAAAAATCAGTCAGGCTCCATTTTGTTGATTTAAAGGGCTGGCGTCAACAATGAGCTGTCAATGTTTGTTGTTTGGGTTTCAGCTGCTATAAACAGCTGCTATAAACAATTCATGACTTTTGTCCTATAGATGAAACCACATGGTGCAAATACAATAAAGCTAAACAAAACAAAACTGATTATAAGCATATAAATTCTGTGCCTATTGCTGTAATGGAGGCAAACCAATTATTATAGATTTGTCACAACCTTCGTTATTGAGATGTTGTTTCGTGGCAAAACGCAAAATAATAACGAATCGTTTAGTTCTTTAATTTTGAAATTTTATCCAAAGACATGTGGTGCTGGTATATCATAATACCTATCATATGCTTAAATGATTTAAAGTATTCAAATGAAGTGGTTGAATAAAAATAAATTATTTGTGCAAATATGCTACATGTATTTTAATATACGGATATCGTTTTGTCATGGTATTGTATATAGTACGGTAAATTTAATGTGTTTCATAATAACAAAGCTTATGCAATTTATTAGGATTTATACTTTTTAATATATCATATTGAAAATAAGTATACCATGAACTTTATTATTAGGAAATTGTATATTGAAGTATTTGCGTTAAAACTCAATTTTCTTAAAATACGGTTTTTCGCAGTTGTATATATAGCATTCAAAGTATGCTAAACTTACCCTGTGGAAGAACTATTAAATGTTTAACATGTTTGCTATACAATAATACATTAAAGAGAACTTTAGCTGAAACTTTTGCCTATAAGTAAGTTCTAATTTGTAAGAAAAAGTTTAGTTGTATCATTGATTGTGTAGAAGTTTCAAATGATTTTTAGTCGATATGTTATACTTTGATGGATGTAGCTTATTTAACATTAATTATGCTTATACCAACTATTGGAAATTGTGTAATATTACAATATCACTCATAAAATAAGCATTTTATACATTTCATAACAAAAAATATATTTTTAAAAAAACATTTACATTAAAACTTGATTATCTCAAAACAGGAAATTTCACTATTGAGCGCACGATATTTTAAAAACCGTTAATAGTACACACATGAAATTTGAAAGACTTCTTGATATGAGTATTATCATCTAACTGAACCAAAAATATAATGAAAATTTTGATAGTGAAAAATTTTATGCATGGAAATATTAAAATGTTTTTTATTAAAATACATTTTATAAACTGAGTTTTAAATAAAATGAGAAGTTAACATGAAATTCTTAGGATTTTTGGTTTACAGTAGTTTCTAGATGCTATACAAGCTATATATTAATCATGAAGTTAAAATATATAACAGAATGTTTTAAATTGTGCGCGCAAGGTGGCCGTCTTACGTGAACACATAAAAAATTATCTCACAAAGAAGATTAAATTATAAAAATATTTGTTTCAACACAAACTATCTGCTTACTAATTCACAAAACAGCTGTACTATGTAGTCAGCTGTAAAAAACTGAAAGTAATTGCATTAAAAATAAATATGTTATTCCAATTCTTACAACAGTCTCAGATTCAGAGATTTCAAGGGTTTTAAAGTGTATGAGCCCCCTTAATTAAATCGGCGAAGCCAAACACGGGCCTAAAGTATGGCCGAGCTAAGACAGGCGTAGCCGAAATGCAAACGCGCGCTAGTCAGGGAATCAGACTCTCTCTCTCGAAGTCGGTGAAGTATCGACTTAAATAGTATTCTCATTCGCATTAACTGCGTTTCTGAAATTGCTTTCTGGCAGGAAATTGTAAGCTGAAATTAGAATAAGATAATAAATGCACAAAACTTAAAATAACTCTTAATAAACTTAGAAAAAACCTTACAAATTAATTTTAATTTCAAAAATAAAATTAATTATGTTGCTAATCAATTTACAGTATCATTTAAATTCTAAGAGCATAGCTAAATAAGTGTACGTATTTAAAGCCATGAGAAAAATTAAATAAAAAATAAATAAAAATTAAAAATTAAAAATATATAATCGTAAAGATTAATCTAAATGTTTTTTAAATCTAAGACAAATTATCATAAGTGGATAATTGTTGAACAGGCAGGAGACAGACTTATCAAGGAGAAGTTGCCTCTAAACCTAACTCTTCAATTATCAATTCGTGTTTCGTCATCCAAATAGAGGGGCAAAATTCAAAACCAAAAGTAAAATCAAATGTTGAGAAATACTCAAAAGGAAATTAAAGTGAAATTAAACTAGTTAGAAGTTTGAAAAATTAAGCAAGTAAAAAAATTAGGAATACTGATGAAAGGTCAATAGGTAGAAAACCAAATTATTTAAAAGCAAAACAAACGTAATTTAGAAACTCTCTATTTTGAAGTAAACGAAAATAATTTAGAAACTCTTGCCTATTGATAACTAATTATGCATGTAAACATAGTAACTATAAACCTAAAAACTATACACAATATATCAAAATATAAAAAATACTAAAAAGACGGCAAATTGAAAGTTCTAATTTAACTTATCTAGAACTACACATCTGAATTTCTGTGAGTGGACTAATATTTGCTAAGTGAGGTTGAGTAGTCTGTTGCTGCTAAATGTAAAATTAGAGGAAGCTAATAATGTAAAGTTGAGTGTAAAGCTGCTACCTGCTAGAGTATTATGAAAACCTATTCTGTGAACTTTAAGTAATGTAAAATGTAAAAATTCTGTTTTGTGTGCAAAAATGTTGCTAACTAGAGCCAATGTAAAAATGTGGAAAATTAAGAAAATTGTAAACCACTGCTTGTGAAAATAGATGTCGCAAACTGTAAAAATGCTTTAGAAAAAAAATTTGAAGTAAAATTAACAGTTCGAAAAAATATTTTAATAGAATAAAGTAATTTTAAATATATATATATATATACTATATATATATATATATGTATATATCGAAAAATAGATTGCAAGCGTATTGTAAGTTTCATTAGTTTCCCAAATTTTGTTACTTTATACAAAGTGGCTCACAAATGTGTTCGTACACTTACGAGTTTCAGTGAAATGTTGTTTTGTACACTAAAAAAATAATATTTGAGAATGAGAATTTTTAACAATATTTATAAATTTCACTTAGCAAAAATATATTTGTTATTTTACGAACACATAATAAATGTTTTTGGAAAAATCGATAAGCGAAACGTAGCGGAAAAATTACCCTACAGAAGTCTTCGTACACTTTAAAGAAATGCGCACATGTTAGTAAATGTTGTAGTGTTTCGGTTAGTTAGAATATTGTAGGATATCTTGGAGTACTTATGACAGCTTTCAAATGTATGTGGTATAGACGTAACCATTTGTTTTATTTAATACCTGCATTAATGTACCCCCCCCCCAATTCTTCCATCATTCCTGTTTTTACTTCGGTTTACATTTTTATGTTGTGTCTTCCTACTCCAACCTGTAATTCCCTGCAAATGCGTTCTATCGGGTTTTCATCTAGTGAGTGAGGTGGTGTTTATAGAACTCGTGGATAATTACAGACACACCAAAGGCGAACGTTGCGGGCTATGTGCTTAGGCTCATTATTCTGATAAAGAAAATACTTGTTTCTATTACCCAAATTTTGGAAGGAGAAATTTTAAATTATCTTTCAAAATATTTAAATAAATAGAATGGTTCATTATGCCATGAATAAATAAAAAATTGCTTAATCCTGATGCTGACATGCACCCCCGCGCAAGGACACCTCCACCACCATGCTTTAACTGTACCAACCAAGGTCTTGAGATTATGCTCCTCATATTGTTTCTCCATAAAATTATATGTCTATCGGAACCCAAAATGTTACATTTCATTCCATCTGCAAATAAGATATGGTTAAAATACGCTTCGGGCTTATTTATCGTTGATTTTGAGAAGGAAAGAATAAACTTTCCATTTTTTGCACTTGCAAAACATTTTCTTCCAGCTGAACGTCCATGTAATCCAGCTGATTCGATAGTGTTCGTCGAACAGTTTCAGATGAAATTCAAGTAGAAAATGTTTCAGTAAATCTTGTAGAAGTCTTTGCAGAACTCAAAAGTGGATTTTTCACAAAATTTCTAACAATAAATTTCTTATCACGTTGAGTTCAAGTTGCCGGACGACAACTTCTTACTTCATTTTCGATCCGATTTTCTTCTTTAAAGCATTTTATCGCATACTGCATCATAGAATGGGATAAATTTACTAATATAGAGATATCTCGGATCTATTTTGCCCCCTTGTGATGAAAAATGATCAGTTTTCTAGTGATATTTGTTGTTTTCCTACGACTACGACAAATATTTAAATACTAATTAAATTATGACGAAGTAAGCAAACAAAGAATAGAGCCTAACGAATATTTAAACGAAATAAAAATGCAAAAGAAAATGTGTAAGACTATAATTTTATTTAAGAAATTTTACGAAAATATTTCGATGTACGATCACTTTTGTGGGTGTTTTATCTAGGGCTCCTAACGTTTTCAATTTTAGAAAAAGAAAATAGGTCAGTATTAAAATAAGAATAATTAGTTTTATTCAAAATCGCATGGAGATGATATGAAAAAAATATTGGACTTTATATTTGAATTTAATTCTAGGCTACTGCGCTTTTCCCACAAATTCTTTAAGTATCCGAACACTTTTGGGAACCACTGTATGCTTTTACTGGTAAAGTGCTGCTTTTAGAATATCTGTTCTATTAGTATTTTAAATACTCTTAAAATTGTTCTTAAAAATGATTTAAACAGCTGAAACTGAAATACATTTTTGAAGTTTTATTTTGATAATACGTAATTCTTTTTTAAACAAATTGTCTCATAAACCGGAGGCGTTACCTATTATTATGGAATGTAAAAGAATAAATTATTACTTGTGTTAAAAAGAATCTTCCAATAACATAAAATACAGCAGATGTCTAAAACAGTTAAAGCTTTTGGCGTGAAGATGACGAATATAACCTGTCTATTCAAAAGGGTTGTAAGAATACATCAAAGTTAATATGATATCGATGCCTTGCTGCCTCTTGCTAAAATTTTTATATTGCTTCTCTAGTACATTATTAAAACAAAATCAGCAAGATAAGCAAAAGAACATGTATGCGAAAATATTGGTTAAATTTCAACAATTCTTCATTGAAGATCAAATGGCATTTATTTTTCTCTAAGGAAATATATTACAAAAGGAACTTTTGTCTAATGGTACTGAAGGAAATATTTGAAAAATTAAAATATGAAAAACTTTTGTCTTTGAGTTCGAACACAAAACTTAGAAAAACAAAGCTGAGTTCTGTGGAAATATTTTCTCTTATGGATGACGAGGAGCTTATCTTCCGAACAAGACTGCGAAAGATTACTCTCAGCAATGCAAAAGAGGAAGGGAAAAAATTGATAGTGACTGCAAAATAAGACGTACAACAAGTAGGAAAAGGGTAAGCAAGGTTCATAAAATATAAATCCATGCCAGTCAGACTTTCGCTTCAGTTAATCAAGAAAAATTTTCCGAAGAATAAACACATCTTCCATTAAGTTTTAAGGATTTGGCAGAAATGTGAACTAAGTCACGTTTGTTGCTTATAAGGAAGCTATTTCAGTTGCAAAGAATGATCTTGAATAAACAATTGGTATCCGGGAAATAAGAAAAAAATATTTATCTTCAGAGACACAAAGAAAGAAAATGAATGTTTGATTTACTAATTGTTTATGCGAAGTTTTTGCATAAATATGGAACTTCAACAAAAGGATGCAAACATTGAATTTAGGAAACATTAGATAAGAAAACTGAAATACAAAACTTATTTCTAATCAAATTCAAAATCCAAACTGTGTCTTTTTAATTCTTTTATCTTCTAAAAATACTTTCTATCTTTTCATACCTAATTTAAATGAATTCAAAAATCATGAAATTCTTGTAAAATGAATGTGCTTCTTACAACGTATTTAATCCGTCCGATTTTCGAATTTTAGGCTACGAAAATTGTTTTTATTTCTCATGTTAAGATTTTGCGTATGTTTATTATGAGAATAATATGATTTTTAATGAGCTGCATGAAAAATAACAGTTTCAAGAATACTAAATTATTTGAAACCTGAGATATTTTAATTAGTTTTCAATAAAAAGTTTTTAAAAATTTTAATTTGTCAAAAGATTAACTAAAGTATCTTTTTTTATCGATCTTATTCTATATTATTGAACAATTGCAAATTATTCGATAATTCTTGCATTTATTTGTAAACATGAATATTTGTGCGAAATATTTGGACTTATTTTAACAGTTCGGAAACTTGCAAAATAACCTTTATTCTTGCCAAAATATAGCCAACTCTGAATGTAGTGTAAGAAATATTTCTCTTTTCTGGATCTAACTGAATTTAGGAAAATGAAAGAGTCTTGAATTATTTCTTTGAAATAAAGGTAAATTTGAGACGTATTTTCATACTATTTAGTGTTAATTTTAAAAATCCATTAATATTGCAATGAAAACTACATCGATCTTTTATGCAAATGAACTTCCGAATAAACGCTTTAATTAAAAAATATGTGGGAGTGTTAGTTTGGAAGAAAACACATGAAAGAGAAAACATCGTAGTTCTAAAACATCTTGGTACAAAATATCGTGGCCGGAAATAAAGCGGTTCAAAAACGTCTCAGTTTAAAAATATCGCTGTCAAAAATATCGTGGGGAAAAATAAAGTACTTACAAATCATCTCAAGACGATAGCATTGCAGACATTCATTTTCTAATCTTTAAAAGTTGTAAATGTATATTCGCAAAGTGAATTATGATCTTCCTCTTCCTAATATTTTTAGATTATACTTTTCATGAAAAATTAGCAGAAAAACTTTATAAAAAAGATTAACTTAATAATGACCTTTGTTAGTTAATTATGTAAGTTTAAAACTAAGTGCTGTAAGTTCCATTAATTTTCAACTCATTTTCAGTTTTTGAATGCTTAAGTTTCCTTCTTACTTTTCCATGACAAAATTAATAGTTAATTTGAAAATATGAAATATAAAAGGAAAAATTTCCTCTTTCCTTCTTGAGCTCGCAAATCATTATGCGAATATGCATATACAACTTTTAAAGCCCGGAAAACGTATTGCCTCCGATTTTTGCAGGATGAGATTTTAGCCTAGCGATGTATTCTCCGCGACGTTTTCATCTGCGATGTTTTCGGCTGTAACCGGCCGATATACCTTAAATATTGCATGGTTTCTATAAAAATCAGAAAAATCAAGGTCTTTCTTTTTCCTCCCTGCATAGCATGCGGAAGTCTAATTCCAAATACAATGGATATGCATACATTGATAACAGAGGAAATCCATTTTGGGATATAAAAAAGTAATTTGAATACCTTCTTTTTACTTCTTTTGGGAGATTAATAACGTTTTACCAAGGAACCTATTTAACGCACTGTTAAAGTTAACTAATAAAATAATATTAATACAATAAATAAAATTAATAAAATAATGAAAACTGCTCTGCTTTTTCTTAAACTGTTAGTTTCTCAAAATATGAAAGAAATAAAAGAATACATGCTTTTAGGTATGGCTCTGTTGATGCTATAGAGATGTTACCGTAAATGTGCAGTAATGCTTTTGATTAGTCTCCAGAAAATGGTATTAGGTAAAACACTTTCTTAAGGAATTTAAGTCAATGTCCTTTTCTAAAGACTAATGAGGATATAATAGCTATATTCGCCCATAATTCTTCATTTTTAATGTTGGCCTCTAGATGGCCAACTGCTTTGATTGAGAATAAAAATTTTATTTTAAATGGTAGAAACAATACCATCATTAAACGAAGAAAGAAACTGGTGTAATGGAAGTAAGTCTTGGTGCAAAAGCTTTATAATATGCAGTAGCACTTTTGTTAACGGACACCACACTTTAGAGGGCATTCCTTATTAACGCAGTTACTGAATTTTTGAAATTTCCAAGTAGAAGAAAAACGCATCCATAATTACAGGGTATTTGATACCATATAATAATGGATAAAAGCTTTGACCTGTAAAAGGGCGTTAACAATAAATTCAACGTTTATATTATAGATTACGCAGTAATAGTTGCGTTTAATACAGTTTGCAAGCTACAGTTTCCATCATAAATCTACATAGTGCAGAAGAGATAATCTCTAAAACTTTAGTTACATTGAGAGTTTCATAGTCATAGTTTGCTATCCGTTATTAATATAAAATAAAATGTATATTAGAAATATGCTTTTGAATATGAAGGAAGAGAATTCTTAAAATTGATGTATCATTTTTTGAACTAAGATCAAATATTTATTTATGCAAAAGCCTTATAAGGTATTTTGTCTCTCCTTCTAGCAAACTTTCGCGGTGTAATTGGAAGCATACTCGACGGTAATTCGAAAGGTTCAGGCTTCGAGTCCTGGCAAGGGTACTGTACTTTTTCCACATCTTCTGCTTCAAAAAATCTAATGACTCTAAAATGCTCCCGAAGTAAAAGGCGGTGGACGATAATTCGTCCCACCCAGCATTTGACGATTGTGTTCCCTCATCCCCAGTCGCCTTCTAAGAGGGCGGGTAGATAAGGATATTTTCTCCCTGTTTTCAGTCGAGGCGCATTCGAGATGTCCAGGGTTCTAGCCCCAGGGAGGGCACTTCAAATTTTTCACCTCTTCTGATTAAAAAAGAAGTAATAATGATTCTAAAGATTAACTAAATTTTTTTAAAATATTTTATTCAGAGTTAAACAAGAACAATATACAAATTAAATATTAACAAATTCCAGATTTTTATAAATTGATTTCTAAATAAAGGTTCATTTTATGTTTTTTTTGTACTCACATGTAGAACAGATATATGTATTCCTTATCAATTCATTTTACATTCTTTTATACTCCCCGAAGCATTAATCATAATCAATTATGACATTAATAATAAACATATTTTCTTTGCCGCTTAGTCGCAAAACATTTTCTTTGTTTTTTTTTCTCTTGAAAACAATTTCTGTACAATGAAAGAGTTTAAATACTGATTTTTCCAAAACTGGAATCAATGGAGATTTTACGAAATATTTTATTTGAATGAGGCTTGTTTTTATTTCGGTTACAACATGATTCGCAACAAGCTGTAGAGTCATTAGTATTTTTGGAAGCAGGAGACATAAAAAATGAGCAATGCCCTCGTCGGGACTCGAACTACTGATTTCTCGAACACGCGCCGAGTTTGCTGACCACTACACTTCGAATACACTCACCTTGATAGGAAAAAATGTAAATTCAGCATTACTTACTTCTGCAAGGAAATTTACTTCTTACCAATTACAAAAACTCACTTTAAACTAACTTTAATTTTAATATTTTTACTTACTTCTAAAAAATACAAATAAAAGAAAATAAGGAATGGTAATACTAGGAATAGAATAGCTCAAATCGGATTGTTCTCATATCGAAAGGCTTCCTTATCTTCCTTTTCTTCATCAGATGATTTTTGCAGAATGGGAGCAAAATCAGCTGGTTGCGCATATTTTTTGGCATGAAAACCGATATAAAAATTATAGAGCTGAATGTATAAAAAATAAAATAATACAAGGCAATTAATAACACAAAATTACAAAATATTTGAGAAAAAAAATATTTTCTGAATTTTCACCCACGACCACGCGCGTGTCCTAACTTTTACGAAAAAGCTGCTACGTAGTACAACAAGGCAATAAGCCCAGCGGCCGAGCGGTAAAAGCCGCTGAACACTGGTAATTCGGTCCAGGGTTCGAGTCCCGCCGAACGGGCTGGCTGCATGGGCGTTTTCGTGGTTTTCCACATGTGTAACGTGGATACGAGCCAGTTTCCCTTAAAAAGACCTCCACGGGGCATCCCTCCCTTTCCGTGTAGTGCCTTAGGGCGTAGCACGTAATGTAAGAAAAAAAAACAAGGCAATAAACTGTCCAGTAATAAAAAGAAAAGAAAAGTGAAATGACTTCCTGTTGGCACATTCCATGATGTAGGGAAGGGTAGAAAGGAGGAATAGAAATGACCTTTGGACGTCTCACCTTCGATATGCGAAAAATGTGCACTAAAAACCGAATTTGTGGTAAATTTAGTTCAAACGCGCATGCTGTGAGGTTAATGTATATTATATCTGAAATATCTACAAAAGAAATTCCTCTTGGAATTATGGTTTTTCCAAGAAAAGCTTAGAACTCGTATGAGATAATTTCATACATGCTATCAGTAGCTGAATGCATATGGTTTTTCATCGTTCTAGTATCGCATAAAATCATCTCGAACTTCGAAAATACTGAATAGCTTATAAGGTATTTTCTCACTCCTTTCTGCATGCTTTCGTGGTGTAACGGTGGTACGTTCAGTGCGTATTCGAGAGGTCCAAGTTCGAGTCCCGACGTTGCTCATTTTTCTCTATTCCTACTTCAAAAATCCTAATGATGCTACAATAGCGCCGAACTACGAGGTGGGGGATGATGATTCCTCACCACCAGGATTTGGCAATTGGGTTCCCTAATCCCCAGTCGCCCTTTAAAATGGGGAGTATGTAAGATATTTATCCTGTCTTCCTAGCATGCATTTGTGGTGTAACGGTGGCACGCTGGAAGCGTATTCGAAAGGTCCAGCTTCGAGTACCGGCGAAGGCATCGCTCATTCTTCACGTCTCCATCTTCAAAATAACCTAATGACTCTACAAGTTCTTCAAAGAAGTCTAGCGTTGCGTGGGCACCCATCCCCGTCGTCTGGTGTTTATTATGAGTTCTATGTTGATAATACTATCGATATACAGCAACTGCAGGAAAGATTCAAGAATCTGAGCGGGAGACTGATCCTAAGTTCCATTAATAATGCTAGCGTCCTTTGATTTTTTTATTGTAATCGAGAAAAATTTCAGTTTTCAGATTTCAGCAGATGTATCCATTGTGCCCGTTTCCGTATTCATTTTGACTAGTTCCGTCGTGACATCTATACTTAAGTATGTCGTATAACTCAAAAATAGTTCGCCGTAAAACGTTGAAATTTCGTATTTGGGAATTTTCACTAGTTTCGACGTGACGTCCGTCCGTACATATGTCTTTCGATTAGCTAAAAAACAGTTAGTCGTAAAATGTTGAAACTTTGTATATGGGAATGCTATAATATCTAGCTGTGCATCATTCTTTTTTATTTCAATCGGCAGCGCCAGAAGGACACTTTGAATTGAACGATCATAACTTACTTACAGATGAAATGAGTTTTAAATGAAGTACAGCAAAATATGCGTGTAATTTAATGAGCTTACGATGAAGTCAGGGGAGGTCCACATCAGATTTTTTTCTTTTAAACAGGAGAATTCGATTTCAAGTGCTGATAATCTACTTCTTGCAGTTTAATACAACTATCAAATCCTCAAAATTAATATGATAATTAAACTCTTTATCTCCATCTCTCGGATTAATGGTTTAAGTAGCAAAAAGTAATAAACACTGATATTTTATGCATTCTTTTAAACTGATGAGATAATTTTCATCGCTCTGTTTGGTAAAAGAAGAAATGCAAAACTTTCTAGTACAAGTCTATTTGCGTAACAACTCTAAACATACCGTGTTTAAGAATAAAAAGACATAATGTATTTCCAATACACTTAATATTTTTCACACTTGGAAAATTCAATCAAGAAATTAGGCAACGTAAGACATGTTTCATGTTGTTTTATGACACGGACAAAAATTCATCTCTTCTGTAATGAAGGTGCAGAGATTTTGTGTTACTCCACTTTTCCAAGAAACACGCTACTTTACCGAAAAACCGAAGGCTTCCGAGTTCTTACTTCATTACACAGCTTCCTCGCTTGAGTGAACAGTTTTTAACCTAAGTCATATCCCTACAGGATTTTGTCACGGAAACATAACTCGCAAAAGTTTACAGTTGAACCCGAAATCCAGTTTTTTCGCCCCATTAATTATTTCTCACCCTAGGGAAATTATTTTGTAATGTATGGCCATAGGCTACGACCTGGGATTTAAGAGCACAAGGTTTTCATTTTATCAAAGGCTCTTTTAATGCACCGAAGTTAGTTAAAAGCTAAAAGCCTTTTCAGTTAGACGACATGGCGGATATGAAAATGCCTCCCTCACTACATGACTTACGAGTGAGAGTCCATTTCAGAGACTTTCCTGCGTTAAAACTTATTCAGAATTTTTGTCGTAAAATAAACTATTTTTAATAAACGCGCAATGATGCGAAAACCACTCTCAAGTCGAAATATGAATGTATTAGCTTTAAGTAGGAAATATGCTTCAAAAGCTTCATCTCACTTTACTAATTCAAAACATAGAGCTGTTGTGAAGTTAATTATTCTTTCAATTGCTTTACTTTTTCATTTCCGTAATTTGTTGAATAACGATATTCTGCATCTGATTATTATAGTGCTCCGACTATTTATATTTTACACGGAAGACAAATACGTTGACATAAAACTTAAAATAAATGTAACAGGAACTTCAGACTGGCATAGATTTTAGACGAAACCCTTTCAGTTTTGTAGGCTAAATTTAAAACTTCTTTACAGCTACTCTGGAGTTAATATTTTAAATCTAAGCAATTTTTAATCTAATTTATGCTTCTTCTTTATTTTAACAATTACATTTATCCCATATTAAGCTCAATTTAAGGCTTCGTTGGTTTAAAATTTGTATATATCGTGATTAAAATAAATGGAAAATTTGACATTTGTTTAAACGTAATTTCAAATAAAATTATTAATGTATTCTAGAGATAAGAGGTATGATCTCTCTTCTTTAAAGGTCCGGAATGAATGTATAGAATTTACATTTGTTTTAAAAACAGAAGTATTTTACTTTAAATGAGCTGATTTATTCGAGCTGTTTTAATCTGTGCTTTTCGATCGTCTTTCATACAAAATTTCTCACTCTGTGAATACCTATATATAAGATAATGTTTATCTCTTACATGTAACATAAAATCTCAACAAAATCAAAAATAAAATGCTGCGGGAAAAGAGTGAAGAAACGGAAGTTGTGGTTTTCAGTATATTATTATTGTTCTCAGTCATCTGTGTTGTTACATTCGTTATAAAAGCAACAATATTAAAATCTAATAGTTCAGGAAAAAGAGATAATTTTTTTTTCAAAATATACTAATTCAGACTTTTCAGAGTTGTAAGGATATAAATTAAAAGAAAATTTAAACAACACTGGAATTTAAATGAGAATAAATCCCCCAGCTGATAGCGCAAAAATAGTTAAAAAGTTAAGGAAATGTGACATCAAGTCAGTTTAAAATTATACAAGAATTTAGTTTTTCCGAACAAAAAGGAATAAATGCGCATCGAAATATAAAATTAAGCGAATGAATTAAGGCTTTTGTGCACTGATTCATTTTCTTAGATATAAAAATTCGATAGCTCAATCAAATATCTTTACAGAAGAGACAATATTGTCTTAACCTTGTCATTTATCTTCGGTAATTAACCAAGGCTTTTCGTTATAGCCACAGAACTCTAAGAAACGATCGAAATTGCATAATTATCTATTTACCAATATTTTATATCAGTTTAGTTCAATGTGCAGCTAGACGTATTTTAACAGAAAAAGGAATATGCCGAAGTAATGGAACGTATTAATTTCATACGAGATTTAAATATCATCAGCCAAAAATAGTACCAAAATGATCTTGCTCCCAAATTCTTAATAAGCAGAATTACTAAAGTTTTAATTTAGTATTTTTTGTAAATGAAAATGTTTTGTAAATTTTAAAATATTTATATTTCATTCATATTCCATTAATACCAAAATTAAGGTTCACTACCATTCTTTCTTTTTTGCTTTGCTTATCATAATCAACAGCACGTATAAACTAGTCTTTGATAAATTCAAATGTTTCTTGCTAAGAACACTTGTATCCCTGGATTTAAATTATGTGCATTTATAAACCATAAATTCTAAGGTTTGATTGAATTTGGAATAATATTTCTTTTTAACATTAGTTGTAACAAAAATTTCTTTTTAGTCTCATTTCTGATTTATTTTTATTTGTGCATAAATAGACACCGGTTACTTATTTTTTATACTTAATCGTCTTAAAAAAAGGAGCGTTTCATATTTTAAAATTGAAACCATGCGGCTTTGAAATGACACTGGAGAGTTCATATACCCTTTGAAGCATTTTACCAAAGATAAATTATTTATTTAAATTATTTCTGAACGCTTTGTTAATTCAGAAACAATTTATGGTAAAACAAATGTATACTCTATAGATACTTGCGTACACAATTGCATACACGTAGTTGAATATTAAGTGCCCTAATTCATAGTCAAAATAAAAATTTAAAAAAAAGCTATAACATACAAACCTTCCACCTGCAAGACAAAAAATTATTAGCACGTTAAGCAGTCAGGGCTATAATAAAACATGCTTATGTTACGTTACTACGAACTGCGTTTCGATATCTGCAATAAGAACTATATATTTGTATGTATATATATACATATATTTGTGTATATTATTAAAAATTATAATAAAGTAGAAAAAAGAAAAATCACATAAAGTACTAATTTGTTTGTTTAATTACACTATACATATAAACACGAAAAAATATTTATAAAGTGCACACCTTAACATTTTCCCAGAAACTCCATTCAGAATTAAAATACTGCTTGCCACTTATTAAAAAAACAGACACATAATCTAGTGAAATGCTATTCTCTACTGCTTCGAGCTCTGAAAGACAAAGTGACCTGCTCAACGAAGAGTTCCTTATGAATCCCAAAATCCATTGCTCGATGAAAATACGTTTAAATAACATACGATAGTAATGTGCGCATACATCTAAATAACATGCGTATGCGACCAGTTTAATATACTAAATTTACACATACTAAATTTTGTCATTATTGCTTACTGAATATGTACTAAATGCTAACCACATGAACACTTTTTCTATTAAATTGGAAATGTTCTTTCAGATTTATATTACAGATTTGAAAATGTAATTGAGAGCATTCGTGCAAAATGCATTTATAGAATTTGTTTACGTTTTCGTTTGTGTTTGTTTTAGTTTGGATTAGAAGTGACTTTTTAAATGCATTAAATAATGTTATTTTTCCTATCTCTTCAAGGAACGATGAATTACGTTTAGTTGAAACTGAGTTTAGTTGATCCATATGCGGCGAGATTCTTAAAATTCTTAGAATTAGATCTAACAGGAATACAGTTTGACTGCTGCGACAGCTAAGCTGCTTTATATGAAAAACAAAACCCACTTTGACCGGAACAAAATATTTATACGCATCTTAGTAGCTTAGAGAAATTTAGTTTGTACAGATTCTGTGACTACCCTAACGTTAGAGCTGGGAATTAATTCTCAGCTCATTTAACTTCTCCGTAGTATTTAATTTACAGCAAAATCTTTGCGCTTTACTGCTGGATCAATTTGTCTTCTGAGCGTAGAATTCTGAGCTAACACAATATTATTACCTAGAATAACTTGAATTTGCACCATTGCTTAATTTCAGCACACACTATGCCGTGTTCAAAACTGCTACAGTGTAGGATAATTCGTAATAAATATTGGCTTCCCTATTCGATGGACCTACACATGCTTGCGTAAGACATATTACCTGCTTTGCAGTAAGTACCATTCGTCTAATTCTGATGGCTAGCAACGTCAAAACATACTTGCAACGGTATGCGATTCAGCATGGGGAGGATAGGTAACTAATTAGAAAATGCGATTAATTCTTGCCATCCCAAATGAAATGCCGTGTTTGCACTCAACGTCAGAATGAGTAGTGGTAGGCAATTCAAACGCCTACGTTATTGATTCGGAAAGTGCCACTTGTGATTCTAGTTTCAACCATTTTACCGTTTCCAGCGGGTAAAGTTTGGTTGATACTGGCATGATTTGAGTGGAGACGAGTATTCATCTATTAAGGGAATAGCTATCCATGGATTTGGATGGTGTCCAAAACGACGTCTGATTAATGCAACTTGAAAGGCAGTATAGTAATCCCATAGCTGTTTTAATTTAAACAAACCTTTGTACTGAAATATGAATAGCATGAATTTTGAATTATTTCTTTGAATGTCACTTAAATATAGCTCGTCAACGTTGTCACTAAGATATATTTCATCATTTTCAATACGTTCTTTCTGAATAAAAATTATTGCGTGAGAGGATTGCTATGCTATTTTTAATATGATATTATTCCCAAATTTTGACTCACAGCTAAATTTGCGTTCAAATTTCTAAGTTCATTATTTACATTTCTTCTGAACATTATACTTCTAGAACTTCATCACTCACATATCCATGGTATACACGTTTCAAAATAGGAATTTAGTTTACGTAATCTAATCATAAACAACTAAAACATTTTAATTAAATCAAACCAGGGATTGAATGTCTTCAAGATATCAATGCATTTTCGATAGATGTATTTTCGATATATTCAGTATGGAAAGTGGGATCACAAAGTTTTTAATATATAATTCTCTTCCCCCAATTCTTCCTTCGGAAAAATTTATTGTAAGCCAGAGGGATAATTAAATTACATTCATGGTATATAAAGCTAAAAACAATAAAGTGTTAAAATCAAAAATGATAATATTATAAACTGTAGGGGAATACGAAAAGATAGAAGCAAAAGATCAGTAGTCAAAATCACCAGTGGTGATATAAACGTTGATGAGGATGTGAAATCCATGCAAAAATGCATTGAAATCCTTTTTCTGAATTAAAAACAGGCCTTAAAATTCAAAGACATTCGTACAGTTCCTCAGTTTTAAATTACGTTCTACAGAATAGAATTCCATGTTTTAGATTATATGCCGCACAGGCAATTCTGCTCTAAGGGAAGCTATAACAAATTTTAATAATTCGGAGATTTTTGATTGCTTTAAAACAAATCTAAATAAATTTACTACAGTATTCGAGAAAAGTAGGCACCATAGCAATTTATAATACATTTTAGTTTGATAAATTCGAGTTTCAAATGCGAACACACCTTTGGGTTTTTAAATTACACTTAAATTGTCACGTCACTCCTTTAAAAGAAATACAAAAAATTCAAATTTATTGCTTGCAGTTTAAGTAACATTCAGTGCAACAAGCAATATAAGTTTATAATATTCTTAATGAAAATCTGATTTGCCTCATAAAATAACCCATAAATTAGTTTACTTCACAAAATGCCCCATAAAAATGAGTTTCTAAATTATATTATGTTCTATGTTACGTTTTTTTGACATCTATTTCCACTGCAGCTACACCTATACCTTAAGTTTTATGGTAATGGTCTTTAAGAATATTTAAAAATAAGGTATTATATTTTTATAAAACTAAAATATATAAAACAAATGTACACTGAAGAACCAAAATATTGTGAACATATCAAAAACCCTACGGCTTATATACCATTTTCTATATATATGAGGATATGCAGTCACTGACATCTGACATGTGTCCTCTGACTTGTCAAACATCCAAACATATATCTATCATTTCGCATAAATTATGCAGCTGTGGATCTTGAACTCGGAGAATACCTCACAAAATATCCTACGGCTGTTCAATTGGACTTGGGCTTGGGGAATTATATTGTCGGGAAAATAAGCTGAACTGTGAAGCATGCATCTGAAATGATTCTATACACTGTCTTGGCCCTGTGGTTTGGTCATTGCCCTGCTGAAAAAGACCACCGTCGTATGCGGAAACAGACGACATGAATGGATACAGCAATGACAACCATATAGTCTACAGCTTTCGCGGCTTTGTCTAAGAAGTCATAGAACCTGGGGCTTACCACGTAAATATCCTCCACACCACAAAGGATTTATCAGCAGTCTGAGCATTACTGCCCTACATTAGCCTAGTAGATGTTCGTCTAGCTAACCAAAAAATTCTGACTTGTTATCAACAGGATACGAGAAAACTCCAGTTTCGTCTAACCAGGCAACATTATTCCCTGTTCAATAATCCACTGATAATGCTTATATGCCCACTTCAAGCATAAATGACGATAACGTGATGCCAGCAAGAGACTTGGGGGGTCGGTGACAGCAGAGTCCCGTATCAAGCAGTGCAATCTGAAATACTTCTGCTTTGATTTGTATTAAAATCAGCGGCTATTGGAAAAATGGAATAACATTTGTGTTACTTTCCGAAAAATGACAGCGTAAGGCGCCTTTATGATTGATACCTTTTGGTCAATAACTTTGAATCTAATGCTCATTTCACCATCAACAAGCCTCTTACCACAATTTCAAACTAAACTTAAGGCGTCAGGCAATGCTGATCTATCTTTTGTTGAAATCGCTTAAACCCGAGCTATATATATGACAAGAACACAAGAGAATTCGATTGATAGTTGCAATTTCCCTGCACCAAATAACATACACTCACGTTTGTGAAAATTGCAACACCATGAAGGACTTACGCGAGTGAGCTGAAATTTTCAGGAAATGCAAAGTAGCGCATGATATGCAAATGATTAGAATTGCAAATCCGTAGCGCATGCGTATGCTGAGCAGCGCCCTCTGAACGGCTGATGTATCCGAATAAATAGACGGCTGTAGCGAGGCGTGTATGGTTATCGGTGGTTATCCGCTAGTGGTAAACGTTAACTCAATCTGTACTTATGCCTCGTCGACGAAAGAGAGCGAGATTTGAACAACTTACAGAGTTTGAACGAGGGAGAATCATCGGCCTTCGTGAAGCTGGATTGTCGTATCGTGCAGTAGCCTCTCGTGTGCAGCGTAACAGCAGCACAGTGATGCGCGTTTGGAAGCAGTGGACGGACGAGTGTCGGACAACTCGGAAATCCGGGAGTGGACCCCGAAATGTGACGTCAGCTCGCGATGATAGACACCTGGTCCGCATGGCGCGGACGGACCGTACAGCTTCCTCTAGACAATTGGCAGCACTGTGGTCAATAGCTACAGGTGTTTCATTGTGTGCTTCATCAATTCGTAGACGTCTGCTGCAGTGTGGACTGCGCGCACGGACTCCTTTATACAGGATCCCCCTAACGCACGACCATCGCCGCCTGCGGCTACAATGGGCCAATCAGCATAGAGACTGGCGTGCTGATTGGCAGCATGTCGTGTTTTCTGACGAATCCCGCTTTAATTTGTGGTACCATGATGGCCGCATTCGTGTCAGACGCTATGCCGGTGAACGCCACCTTCCGGAGTGCATTATCGAACGCCACAGTGGACGAACACCCGGAGTTATGGTCTGGGGCGCCATAGCATATCATAGACGATCTCAATTGCTACGAATTGTGGGCAATCTGAACAGCAACCGGTATATCCGTGAAGTTCTACAGCCCGAAGCTGTTCCCTTCCTTCAAAGCTTGCCAGGCGCTGTATTTCAACAGGACAATGCCCGCCCTCATACTGCTCGGATTGTTAAATCCTTCTTTGCAGCGCAGCAGGTACAGCTTCTTCCTTGGCCTGCGTGTTCCCCGGATATGTCGCCAATTGAACATGTGTGGGATGTCATTGGTCGGCGTCTTGCTCGTGATCCTCGTCCTGTTGCGTCTGCAGACGAACTTTGGGTACGCGTACAAACGATATGGAATGCTCTTCCTCAGTCAGACATTCAAACTTTGTTTGACTCCATGCCACGTCGTGTAGCAGCACTTATTGCGGCGCGTGGTGGCCACACAAAATACTGATTCTGATCTCTTGTTCTTGCTTGTTTGCTTTGAACATTTAATCATTTATTTGTACCACTACCACTCAACTGTGTATTAAATTGCATTCAATTATGACGATTCTTTCTTGGTGTTGCAATTTTCACAAACGTGAGTGTATATCTATTACTTCAGATACCTATCACTTATTTCAACCTTTTCGAAGGAGTTTCGTGCGCTTTACTGTCAACGGATACACTTCAAGATTCAAGAATTGGCATTTATAATGTTTTGGCTATTTAGTGTAATTCTTTGCTGCATAGATTAACAAAATGTAAAGTGTGCGGTGCTTATAATGCGTGAGCGGTGGTACTCAAAGGGTGCTCAAAAACTTGAATTAAGTGAAATGTATCTTTTTACTGTGTTTCTCGTGCAATTCGATTCACAACCGCAAAAGGATTTCCAGGCAAGGGAATAAAAGAGTTTTTGTTCTCAACTGCGACATACAAAACCAGCTCAATCTGGACTCTAATTTAGAAACATACTATCAGACTAAAGTTTCACACTTAACTAAATTCTAAAAGTTTTGAGATTAATAATCCTATATAAAACTGCAACTAATTACTGATGAAAAAATGTGTTATATTTCCTAGAATATTAAAACAAATATATTATTATCCCTAGAATAGTTATTCCGGCGTTCGATGTAGAGACTACTATCTGTCTGCGGAGCTATAGTCTAGGATATGTATATAGGAACCCACGGCCACAGGGATATACAAATTACGAAGCTAGCGGTTCTGGAGGTCCCGGAAAGGTCATTTATTGGCCGGCTAGTTGGTCCAGCATGTCTTAGAGTTGCCGGTTCTAGTAATCCTGGGATAGCACCCTTGGTTTCTTGGGTAATGGTTTTGGCCCTCTGCGAAGGGCAGCCCGAGCGATTGGTAGGTAGCAAATTGACGACCAGTGACGCCCTGGGGTCCTAGTTACTCAAGGTGCGTCGGCGCTATCCCTCCAAGGTTCTGGGACAGAGGTTGAAGCCCTGGGCCTAGTTCGGCGGTTGATGAAGACCCTTAGTGTTATTTGGTTCGATGCATAGGGTAATGCCCAGAAATTATCTGATCTTATCTTTCCTAGAATACTAATATTTGCTACTTATTCAATCAGTAACCTAAGCAATGATGTCAAGTCCACTGTTATTTTTAAGTTTCTTGATATTACTGTTCAGACCCAAAACTGAAGCGATACTGGAGAGAATGAAGACATATCAGGAAAAAAAAAGATCACATTTTAGCTCTAAAATTTGTCGGGAAAAAAATGTGTCATAGGTAATAAGTTCGCTTTTTTTAAAATCGTGGAGCATTAAGCCTCATTAATTATAAGTTAGGTTACTCATTGAATGAAATGGTACTTCTTTATAGCAAATTTTCACTTCCTAATAGTTACGTTTTTTATTTGCTTCATATTTTAGTTATGTTAATGCTAAAGTGCTTTCCTAATTTCAAATTTATTTATTAAAATTAATTTAGTTTTTTTCGGTTTTAAATTTGTATAAAACTGACTTTTAGTCAAAACTAACACACTAGCCCATAGAGAAAATAGTCAGTTAATCATTTTCTACCTAAATATTTATGAAACAATGCACATTCTGCAAACATTTATAAGTTGTAGCAAATTTTTATGTTTTTGTATATTCTAAAATATAAACATTATTTAGTATTTTCATTTGCTATATTTATATTCGCTCTGCATTTCCCCTACTTTTATGTAATTCAGCGTATTTAAATAATGTATTTATAAGTGTAATTATTTTTACCTTAATATATTCTAGTGTGAAGGGAGGTATATTGTATATCCAACATTTTGCCATAGTGTGATACGAACTAATAAAACTGTGTATGTTTTCCTGACAAACACACAACTTTTATGCCCTCTCATGCCTTATCTACTTAGTAATATTCCGACTTGCGCTTTTCTTCATGCGTGGAATCACATAGTCTTGTTCGTTGGCTAAATTTAAATAAGTGAATTCATTATGTGAAATGGCTATTTGCGGAAAACGCAAGAAAGTAATACTTACAGTTTTTATTTATTTCTTTATAATTTTTTTTGTTTGTTTTTGCACAATGCTCATTTCGCAATCTTTTAATTTTTGCCCAGTTGTATTCCCTCTATTTAAACGTAACTCTTCCATACATATAATTTTACCCATATATTTTCGTAAACTGCTTCGTGTTTTCTTTTCTTATTGGACGTCACATATTTTTTTTTTTTAGATTTTGTTCATATGATTCCTGTATATTTCCTTTAAACTTGCGAAATGATAAAAGATGAACTTAAAAGATGAACAAAATGTGGGGTTTTACTTATTTAAATCTGAAGTTCTAACTTTGAACCCAAAGAACACTAACAAGCGAATAATCGCTTAAGTGTGTGAACAAAGCACGTAAGACTTAACGAGGGTTCACACCCTTTACTTTTCAGTATATTTACAATCAGTTCCTACTTGGAACTTTACACAAAGCCTCCACTCGGGTTTAAATAATAATAAATTTAAATTAAACTAAACTAGCTTAACTAAGCTATCTGAAATGATAGCCGAAGCTATCAGAAATTTAACTAGTTGGGCCCTAAGTATTAATTAAACTGGTGAAGCCAAGCAAGGGCCTAAGGTATGGCCGAGCGTAGTAACTAACAGAGAAATCAGAAACTCGCGCTAGTCAGAAAATTAGACTCTCTCTCTAGAAGTCGGTGAAGCATTGACTTAAATAGTACTGTTTTTCACTTGCATTTACTGCGTTTCTGAAATTATATTCTGGCAGGAAATTGTAAGCTGAAATTAGAATAAGGTAGGAAAGATACAAAACTTAAAATAACTGTTAATACCCTTAAATTAAATCTTACAGGTTATAATTTTTTTCGGTATATTTCTGAATTCTTATATAAAAGAAATTACATTAAAGTTGCCATAAAATATATTTTCACTTTGAAAATCAAAAACCGGAACTATTTTATTGTTGGAACGTTTTTTGTCTTTCAAATTCCAATGGCGGAGGAAAATGTATTTACTTTAACAAAATACATTTTTATTCTACTTTTGTAGTGCATTTATGAATCGGAATTAAAAAGAGACGGAACGCATAAAATGGCACTCCCTAAAATAAACTTGAAGACCAAAAATCTTACAAATTTCCATTTCGAAACATTTTAATTTTCAGAAAAAAAATTAAATTGTTTATGCGATTAAAAATTAAAAATAAAATGAAGTATTTTACCCAAGAATTAAAAATTAAAAGTAAAATGAAGTATTTTACCCAAGAATAAAGGAAAGTGAAAAGGGGGGCACATCGTTCTTTTCTAAAAGTATTAGCAATTCGTCACTTCTAGGTAATATTTTCAGAATTTCAAACCATTTAACTTGCATTAAAACCATCATTAGTATAAAAAATTATCTAGCTGAAAATACCAGGCTTTACGGAAAACACGCATTGAAAAAAGAGCGAAATTTATTGATCGAATGGTAAAAAATCACCCTGCATAAAATAAAATGTGCATTCCTTTTAGCGCAGCACGTAGTGCTGCACTAAAGTACCACACTTAAACTAAATTCTAAAAGTTTAGAGTGATTAATAACCCTATATAGAGCTGCAACTAATTAACGAAAAAAATGTATTTTTCCTAGAATACTAACACTTATCTTACGGTTTGAATTCCGCTGTTATTCTTCTAAACTGAGATGCTATAGCAAATTTTATTTACAGAATTTAAACTGTGTTTTGGATTTTATAAGCAGTTTTTAATTTTTGTAATTACGCTTTTGCATGCACTTATGATTAGAATAGAAATGTTTATTTCTTAATACATTCATTTACACTGATACTTAACCTTCCTTACAAATTAAGTAGATAGCTTTTTTGACACATTTCCTCATAAAATCCATTTATTTATAAAGCCAAACTTTGCATCAGTTTTACGTTCTTGTATTACTATTTGAAAGTGAAAATTAAACTCATTCGAAATTAATTTATTATTTCGAAGTTCCCCACAGAGGTAATTCTGGTTAAGTTATTTAATTAATGATCCTATGCTAGGTCACACATCTCATCTTGCATGCATAAGTTTATTTTATGCGTTTTCGCAGTCTTAATGCAATGTAGCTAATCTTATAAGCATAAAGTTTTTCATCAGATTTAATGGTCTTAGTTTATTGTCACAGCCACATTTCATTTTAACTCTTAATACCGTGATCTTCACTACAGCAAATTTTTAACATTTTATTTCGTCTGTTATTAAAATTTTAACAAAAGGCAATAATAATAAATGAAATTTTAATTTTTAAATAAATAACAAAAGATAAAATAAAATTTAATTTAAATAGAAAACAATTCTTCTTGTAAATCAAACATAATTTGCTTTTCAACGTAACATATTAGCATTTTCAGCAACAGTTAAAAATGTTAATATCGCGTCTCTGTCAAATTTTAATGTTAGATTGACTTAATAAAGTTATACATTTCGGCATTTTTCCAACCATTCCCTCAAGAACATGAACATATTATGAAATTAGTTTCTTAAACCTTTCAGCCCATACCAAAATTTAATATTCAAGTTCCAGGATATTATTCTAGGTTCTTTGTAATCTGAATTAGATTTAACCTTTTTTAATAAAATGTATTAAATTTAATAGTATTAAATTAAAGAGCTATGAAGTAAAAAAATCACAGAACAGTAAATTTTCGGTTGCCTTCTGTAAGTGTTTCTCATGGCTTTTGTTTGAAATAATAGCAATAAAATTGTTTTCGTTCTGTTCCAGTAAATTCAAAACAAATTAAATTCATATAATATCCAATGCATTACGTTTTTCTAATTCAATGTTTCCTAAAAATTAAATCTTCATATTTCATTAAAATGATGAAATTTCCATAAAACTACATAGTTGATATTTATTGGCATAAAATATAAAAGCAGAGAATTTTCAACGTATGGTGAGATTGACTGCAAGGAACGCTTGTTATCATTTTCAGTTTGTTGCATTTGTCAAAATTAATTTAGAAAAATTTAATGTATAATATTTTAGTAACGCGCTTTTATCTAAGTAAGCTACCTATTAGCTCTTAACACTGAAAATTTATATTCGAAATCTATTTTTTAAATAACGACTAAAATTTATCATGCAGACGTTAGTTCATTTTGCCTTGCATATCGTCATTAAATTTTCGTATTCTAAATCCAGAGAATTCTGAATTTTCAGAAGTAAAAATTTTAATTCCAAGATCAGCAGTATAGATATTTTTTAAGGTTTATATTGCTTTTGCTAATAGCCGTTTTAATTTGTTAGCCTTTTCTGCAATTTCTTGTTTCTCTTGAGTTTCTCGCCAGGTTGTAAGTGAGTTAGGGTGCATTTATGACCTAAACTGAAGTAGCGAAAAGGTTAGTCAGAGCGTGTTTCGCTATTGAGTGGGCACGTTGTTGTTTCTACGAGCTGTTTAAATCCTAAATTTTGGTTTGACATTTTTGCCGAAGTTAATATCACGCCCGTGGACATTTCTGAGTCAACCTGCTAGGTTAAATTAATTTGTGTAGCCTTAAACTACTGGCGTACCTTAAAATTTAGTTTAGTTTAGCATTATCTTAAGTTTTATAGCCACAAGTGGATTATGGATTTGTAAGCACAAAGACTGTGTCATTTGTAAACGAATGATTTCAATAGAAGGCTCTTTTACACCCTTCTCTTACTGTATTCATCATTTAATTTTAATTATTAGCTATAAACTTTCAAGTTGATCTAGCAATAGTTTATTTGACCAGCCAAGTTGATTGGTAGCAGACTTGCTGCCGTGTTGTTTGGTTTCTAGTACAGTTTGGCCTAGTTTCTTCAAGTTGGTCTAGTAACAGTTTATGATAGCCAAGAAAACTAAATGTTATAATATTTTCCCTTCATTGAAATTTTATATGAAGAAAACATTCTTTACGTCTTTCAGAATGTTTGTTTTTCCAGACACAACTTATCATAAATAATTACTCTCCA
>KK118419.1:669956-702598 GCA_000611955.2 Stegodyphus mimosarum
AATTTAAGCTTCTTTAAGCTAATTCAGTGCTTCTAAAACCACTAATTAAGTAAAATATTTTATTCTCTTGTTATTGTTTGTTACCTGTAATAATATTAAATATATTAATTAATATGATTATAAAAATTGTACTGAAATAATGATTTTCTTCCCATTTGTATAGAAACGAAACGATTGATACACTGTCAATGCTTGTATAATATTTACTTTTCTGAAGATCGCAATGATTCCGAAACTAAACTTATAGTTTTATAAGATCCCCAAGACAACAAAGTATGAAGATCGCTCTTATAAGTTAACACATGTAAAGTTAATGTCAGATATTTAACTTCAAGATAAACCATTTTCGGAATGTTCAAATTAGCACGCATGTGTTATTGTTGTTTCTTTTCCGCTTAATATCATACGTTCGAATAACAACACTCACTCTGGACAAATTCTAAGGTGTATTAAAATCGTATTCCTTGGAAATGATTTAAACAAGATAGTGATTTATGTATAGTGAAATATGTATAAATGTTTCGCGAATGCGTTGCAAATAGTACGAGAGCCAATAAAAACTTATCTTCATCGTGCACTCAACCTAGTTTTGCCGTGAGATTTTAAGACTGCCATAACTTGCACCTCCCATGAGACTCATTGTACGAAAACATACTTTACTTTATGCCCAACTTCAGTCCTGTAGTTTGTTTGGAACTCGAAAGCTTAAAATACCTACTTCTAGGAATTTAATCTCAAAGCAACAATTTCCGACATTGTATACCAAAATAAAAATTATTTACATTTCAAGAACATCTTAACTTAAAGGAATGATATTTATACTTTAAAGAAATTACATAACTTTAAACATTATAACTCTCAATTAACTGTTCAGTAATATAAATTATAATGCAAGCATATTCGTGTAATCGCATTATTACTTAAGTAAATTTTCAGATTGCATTTATTCTAAACACGTCGGCTACCTTTAGATAAATAACTTATATAAAATTGGCTTAAAATTGATCTAATGGTGCAGCAAAAGATTATTACTGAATTATAATTTCGTTACCTTTCTTAAAGTACTCAAATAACAAGTGAATGCAGTTATTAATAATACGCGTTCAGCTTCTCGTAAATACCTTTTTAAATCTCTCCGTGAAACAAATTGTCATATGCAAGTGCCCTAAACACACGGATAGGAAACTAAATGTATTCTGAATTTAAGTATGATGCTTTTTACGCAGACATAAAGACGCATTCCAGATACGTCATTTGCTGTTAGAGATATGGTTATTATCTTAAAAGCTTATTACTACTGAGTATGATTGCGAACTTGATTACAGCGCATATGCATGTCTGTTTCGAGTATTCCTGAGGGCTGTATTGCACGGGTAAGATATAATTCAGTCTTCATATAGTTATGCACTATCAATTTAACTGGCTCAACCGAGTGCCTAGCTGTATAATATAGTCTGTAAACCTGATCGAATCCAAATTTACGGGACCGAAATTTGCTATCGGGAATGGGCTTGAATTCCACATTATATACATGCCTGCTTACACCGTTAGCCTGCAAAATGAATATTTAATAGAATTCACAGAAATAGAGATTAGGAGCATCTATTGCACCTTCGAAACCTGGAAAGAAAACAGCGCTAAACATTGCGCAAGATAAAAAAAGCTTGTAAAATATAAAACATTCGATGAATATCACAGATGAAATGTAGTATATATTAATATAAAAAGAGTTTATTGTTATAAACTTATATATTTATTTGCACATGACAGCCATATTTATGCAAAAATGTTTAGTGGTTTCATTTTAAAGTGAAGGCAATTCGATATTCAAAAAACAATTGCATTCAAACCATGATGTTGTTAATGTGATCATATGCGAATACCACCACAAGCACATAAATTGCAAACACAGAAAGTAGTATATTTATAGCATCTTTCCCTTATATCAGGGATGCAAACTGTCTTTTACAGAATTGAAGTACGCTTACGTTACACCACGGTAGGATTCTTAAATTCATGCTCGATGAGCCAGACAGTAAATGTGAAGACCTGGAGATATAAGTGTATCATCAGAATATTTTGGGAAGATAAAGAAAATATAGCAAACGAAACAGGACAAAGCCAGAACTCCAGCGTATAAAAATTATAAATCATGTTAAAAATAAACTTTGGACTAATATTTCAAGAAACTATTTTGTTGTGATTTAGCATGAAAAAAGGCTGTGACAGGTGCGTACATAAATCATCTGCAGACTCATCATTTACGTACACGAGCTTTAATAATTTCCTAAAAGATTTTGTTTTTATGACTTCATGCTGATAAAATATTAATTAGATTTCCTTTAAAATTCAAGTAAAGTATTAAATTTGTCAGAGCATTAACTTCACGTTCTGCCGATAGCCATTAAAACTAATGCAAGAATGTTTGTATTTCTTTAATATACAGATCACGAGAGAACATGCAAACGTGTAATAATGCAGCTTTCCGTTAAGATAGTCAGTGGAATGTAGCATTGAAGTAAAGTGTTGCCTTCTTCTCTGATACCCACTGCAAATGTCTCAAAAGTGATTCAAGGAAAGACTGTGAACAATGCTGTATGGAAAATGAGGAAAATAAATACAACAGGATTCGCGGGTTCAACTTTTGGTATTTTGGACTCGTGGCAACATAACGCCGCAATACAATACAAAGAAAAAGTTGCGAACTAACAAACATCTGCACAAATTTGGTCTTCAGCCTTCAAGTAATATCAGATACTCACTGCATATTCTTCTAGCGAAATGCATTCAATGTTTTCTTCTCATATTGTTTGCTTCCGAATAACTACGTCTGTTATAGGTTCTAACTCATACTGGCATCCTAAGAAAGATGCTTGAAAGCTACCTTTACTAAGCAAGCTGCTTTTGCCCTTCACGTTCTCATGCAAATTACTAGCTCTCCTCTCACGTGCTCACTTCTTAGCTTCTCCTACCAAACTGACTAAAAGACGCTTCAAATATGGGAAGGAGAATATGCTTAGTTTTACCTCAAATTACAGACGAACTGTTCTTTTTATTTAATTTATTTACTTTAAAATGTTTTCCGTAACACAATTTTTCTAATTTTTGTAACCGTCAATTCTTTTATTTCTAGCACATTAAACTTGTACACATGAAACATCACTTCGTCACTAAATATTAAATGGAAGGCAGATCGTTCGCTCGCAGTCCTTGCAGCATGCGCTTACAGAACTCGAATCGGTTGATATAACCATCTGACTGTTTATCTATGGCACACTAAGTTCACAAGGAGCATGATTTGTTGATTCTTGAATACTGTTTCTAACTTTGAAAGTCTTTCTTTCTCTACTGTTTTGTTAGAAAGCTTGGCTTTCTGAAACTTTTACTTTACGTAAGTAATCAATTTCTTAAATTATTTATTTATTTTATTTACTTTAAAAGTGCCAAACATTAGCACTTAAGTCATTAGTTCACGGAATCTCCAGTACTTTTTAACTATGTCCTCATACCGAGAAGGGCAATACAGTTATTTAAATGTTCAAAAATCATAAATTGATTGGAGGCACACAAAATACAGTTTGGGCAATCTACCACCCCAATTCTGTAGAGGTGGTCTAGCAAACAGTAATGTCTGGTCAGACGTCTAACCCCTTAACTGCCGCGGGCGTATATATGCGCCTTGCTCAGCCGATGCGTTAACTGCCCCGGGCGTACGTCCTTCCGAAATGCTATCATTTGCTTTGCGCTGTTACCAGTAAAATTATTGGCGAAGCTTTGGAATGCAACACCACAATGACCTTGACGAGTATGCGAAGGAGGATACTATTTCAGAGAAGGGAGAAAACTTGCACTTATTTTTCCCCTAATAGATCGCATAACCGCCTGTGCCTGTGTAAAAAAAATGGTGGCACTGAAGAGTGAATCTTGTACGTTTTCCGTGGCAGTTAAGGGGCTAAATACAGCTACCGCTATCTTTTTTGAAAAACTGGGAATGAAAGTTGTTTCGTCCCCCAGAATCCTCCAACTCTTATCCATAGCACGTTGAATCATATCCTGCTTAAGAACTTTCTTAAGAGTCAGGTTAACAAGCAATTTAGTCGTATGAAACGAAAGCGGTAGATTAATGTGTTGCATGATCAAAGTTCCTTCCTTAGCCAACGTATCAGCTTTTTCATTTCCCATAATTCCACAGTGGGCTGGAATCCATTGGAACGAAATTCTATGTGCCATTCACTTAAGCAAAAGCTTACGGTCTAAGATTGTTCGGGAATTATTTTGATTATTCAGAAAAGCTTGAAGCGCATTTTAGAATTTGACAATATGACTCCCTTTAGAAAAAAGTGGCTACGAATCGACAGTCGTTAAATAGCCACAGCAATAGCTTCGATTTTACCATAAAAAGCAATAGTAAGAACGCCAATAGGTAAGTTGAAACTAAAGCTTTCGCTATGGATACCTGCTTCAGCACCGCGCGTTCTCTCTAACATAGAGTCGTCACTGTAGACATGCAACCACTCATTTTGAGGATAGCGAACCTCATTAGTTTCCATTGCAATGGATCTTAATTGTGGATTGCTCATTTCGTTTTTAACAACTCTTTGAGTAAGAACAAGATATATATTCAAACTAAAAAAGTCTAAGGGACAATGGGGAGGAGGTAAAGTTAGATAATCTCGGCTCATTCCAAAGCATCAGATTCTCTCTGAACAGCCTGTATAAAGCCAATTTGAGTTTTAAGATTTCTAGAAACTTCCTTATTATAGTTCTTCTAGAAAGGGTTGTCGGGCAAACGCATCAGGTTCTGGTATAATACGAGAGCTTTTCTCTTAATTCAACCATGACCACGTTCGAAACCGGTTAAAAGCTGCATTGCAAGAATAGGAGTATATCACACTGCCTCAGTAATTAGGCGTAACGCTTGATTCTGGAAGACTTCGAGGATCTGGACTACATTCTCCGGAGCCGTTATGAGGATCTCCCTACAATGACCAATATTTGGTTGGATGTATAATTTGTAAGTAGTCGCCAATGTTTCTCTGTCACAACTCCGCCTTGAGCGAGCCAGACGTTTTAAGACAGAGTCTTCTTACGGCTTTATTTTTCAAACGTAAACGTACTCAAATTTAAGCGTAGGTCGAGGATGCAACCCAAATTTTTGTCCAGTCATTCTGTTAAATATCTACACCCTTATATGTCAACTTCGGGGTAGAAGTTTGCCTGTTGAGAGTGAAGAACTGGCACGTGCTTCTATCCTCATTACTCTTAAACCATTTCTTAGACACCAATATTCCAGCTCTTTTAGGGCGTTATTAAGAGTCTCATTTAAATCATCCTGATTCTCTTTAGAAACACTACTCCAGATAACGGAATCGTCCGCAAAAAGGGCAGAAGCCACCCACGGTGACAGAGTGTTCAGTAAATCGTTAATAAAAACATTAAGAATTAGGCCGATAACTGTTCCTTTTTACGTTGCTCTGTCTGATAAACAACGTCCTATGTAACATCTACTTGACACATAGCCCTTGCAAACTCCCGGTGCAGCCTAATGGGGCTTCAGGGAATTGCTGCTCCTAGATCGTGGAGGACGTGGGACATATGCCTGTTTACCTATGTTATACACCAGGCGTCCCCGTTCTCCGTCAAATGTCACATGTGGGAGGCCAGTTTCTGTTTGCCTAAATCTAGAAATGTTACAGCCATATCTAAAAGCAAAGCAGGAAAACGCTGTGATAAAAAGTTCTTAATCCATAAAAGCATCCTGCTATTTATTCCCAAGTTCTGTAATTTCTCAATAGTACGTAGTCTCCATACTTTATCATAAGCTGATGGCTTGACTAATATAAGATACCTGTTGGAAAGTGGAATGATATTATCTGAATCCAACTTGTTTAGGAGACAAGAGACCGCTCTTGTCCAGAAACCGTGTTAGTCTAGAGACTATCATCCTTTCCATAATCTTTGACAAAACACTAGTTAATGGAATAGGTCGGTAGCTTTTAATATTATTTGCAAGTTTATCGTTTTTTAAAATAAGGATAATAATGGATGTTTTCTACATAGTGGATACATAGAGTTCCAACTATGATGTTTAATAGTGTCTTTGGGAAGGACACGACCCGAACAAAGTTAACGGTTTGCCTCTACCTACTATCCAAACTAGCACTGCGTTGTGAATTTTACCAAAACAACCCATGAACCTTGATGCTAGTGAATCTAAGATAGATCATGTATTTAAAAGTATATGTAATTTAAACATAACTAAAAACACAACATTAAATATTAAATTTTAAGAATAATCTTGCTATTTATTTTTCAAACAGATCCAATTATGAGAGAATCAATATCAATTAAATGATAAAAAAATCATTCATCCTCGGGAAGTGAAAGCAATCCAATAAAATTCTAACTTTAACAGCGAAACATTTTTTTTTTGTTTTGACAATACACTAATTTCATAAATTAAACACCTTTAAATTTAAGCAACTACCAATTAATCTATTAATCCAACATAACTATTTCATCTCTTAGCCATTTTAACTTTTTTAAACAAGACTGCTTTTTCTTAACAATTATATATATATATATATATATACATACTTTTATTAGCAAGTAAGAATGTAAAAGCTATGGTTCATTCGAAACCTCTAAAATCCTATTTGTAAAAGCACAGTTGTGCCAAAAAATTACATATCAAATAGAATCAAAATACCATTATTAACAATAAAAGACTTAATAATAAATGAGACTAATAATTGAATATTTATAAAAAATGTGGGAAAAGTAGGAGTTGCAAGAAAAAGTAAAAGTTGTAAGAAAATGGGAGAAAAACACAATTATGTACTAAAAGATCAAAATGGCAATATTCCATTGAGAGTCACACAACAGTCTCGTCAGGGGAAAAGTGTTATGTAATTCCCTTTGAAATATTACCTCCACGCGTTTCAACAAACGACCAATTGAGATAATTAACGCGGAAAATAATTTAATGATACCTATCAAATCATTTAATGCTAATCAATATCGTCTCAATTGGGCGTTCCTTTTCCCTAAGCTTGGAAGAAAAGTAAGAAGGAGAAGTAATATACAACATATTTCATCAAATTTCTGAAGAATAATTAAAACTACTAGAAATTTCTTTTTAAAAATAGTACTACAAATAAGAAACTAGGAAGCAAATACTGCAGAACTGTTTTATGACTCATAAAACTTTAATCAAGTTTAGAAATTTAGAGATCCAAAAACTGTGATAAGTTTGAAGAAAAAAATTCAATTGGAATTCTAGAAGGAATGCCATATCAGGCCAATTTTCTTAATGAAACCTTTAAAGTAAAAATTATGGGAAGCCAAACTGAAAAGTGGAAAAGAATAGTCAATATGTCCTATTACAAAGGGAGAAAAGAATATGTAAGAATGACTTGAGAGGTAAAAACCTTTTTTATTTGGAGGACTGCTGTAACTGAAAAGTATTACAAAATCAGTATAATACTAAATAACGACTATACTGAAAAGAACAAAAATGAAAGCTAAAAACAGAAAATGTAATTAGCAGATACCAAAAATTTTTTTTACATTTTACAATTAAAAAACTAGTAAAAAAACCTGAATACGAAAACCGACCTGTTAAAAGACATATTACAAAAATCAAATTAAGTGAACATGGGTTGAAAGATTTTTAGAAATCTTAAAACGGAACCATGTTTAAAGAAAAATTCAACTGTAGAAAACCAACAAGTCAAGAAGGAAATATATATATATAAATGAAACAAAACAAAGTGAAAATCAAAACTTGTCTTAATCACAAACTTTCAAAAAAATCAAAACAATGAGAAAATCAAACAACAGTGAGACCACAAGAAAAATCAACAGCTGAAGTGAAGCAAGTAACCAAGCACATATACTTTCCACAACAAGAAGGTGTCCAACAAAAGTTTGCCACAATTTAGAGAGAAAACTAAACTGAATCTAGTTTCACCAAGAAGCAAGTCGCAATGAAGAGCAGTTGTTATCCGTACCCTTAACAGACATGAAGAGACGTAGAGAAAACTACACCGCGTCCATGTAAGTCGGGAGGGTATCGCAATTAAATGAACAATACTACGACTCCCTAAACAAACCGCCAGACCAGTTGATAGACTAACTCAGAAACCACGTCTAGTAAAAAGGTGATGTACCGAAATAAGGCTGCAAACACAACTCTAATGAAAAAAACAAAATTGTTCTCGAAACAAAATTTAAGTTTTCTGGAGAGTTATCAAGTACAGAAAATGAAGTGTATGTATTGCACACTGGGTAGTAATCGAAAGCATGACACCTCACAACAAGACTACAAGAAATGCAGGCTCAAAAATGCAAGAGCTCAAAGAAGGAAGTGCTTAAACTAAAACTTCTTAAAAATCAAGATCTCAAAATCCTTAAATCTCACAAAACTCCATTCTATACTTCTTAAATCAATTCAAAACACAACTCCTCTACATGCACTAAGCTTTTAGAGCAGTCGCAATTTCTCAGATAACCAGAAAACAAGAAAACAAAAGGAAATTTGAAAGACAACCAACTTGAAAAAAGAAACTCAATACAAAGACTCAAGTAGGGAAAATTACTCTTAAAAATCTCAAAAAATCAAATCAAAATTCTTTCCAAAGTCTCCACAAACTAAACTCACATAAGTAAATTCAGATTCCACAAAATCAAGTTTATCTTCCCAAAACAGGTTTTCCTTCCACTTTTAAGTGCAATTAACACTCGAACAAGTTCAGCCAAAAATTTAAACTAAATTCAAAAACCAGAATTACTACAACCCTCTTATAAGTCTCCAATTAACCAGTCTAAGGTTTTGTTTAACAGGTTTTGTTTAACAGTGAGTAACTAAACTCACTGTTAAACAAAACCGTTACTACTCACTAGCAAATTTCACAACAAAAACTACCTGGAAACAACGTGACAATCCGACCAAAGAGTAAATTAAGATTAAATTACTTTTAACCAGAATTCTAAAAATTTCCAAAGAAATTCTAATTTTACACAAACTCTCAAAATTCACACTTCATAATTCCATTAAAATACGAATAAAAATTTTTACTTGTGACGAAATATTCACACACAGAAATATCATTCACAATTCCACAAAATTCCGAAAAGTAGAAATACGATTACTCAAATCCAAAATAAGACATAAACAAGCTAACACAACCTAACACAACCTGAAATGAACTTAATTTAAAAAAATCATTAGAATTTAACCGAAACACATTAGATCCAAAATAGGTGTCAGGTAAATAAGTGTGCACAACATAATACTGAATTCAGATTAACGCATCTTAAAACTGCAGTTAAAATAAATGCTGGTATGGTTGCATTGTAAACAAAGTGTGAAGATGTAATCACAATTGTATACAGATTTAATGTGACACATAAACAGCAACGGTATTCAAATCAGCCTTTCAGGCAATCTACTGTATATATGCTCGTGTTGAACAATTAATGTTCATAGTATGGTGTCAAAAGTACAAATCTGTTATCTGTTATACACTCTAACAAGATAAAAGGTGTAAATTGCCCTTAACAAGAATACGACCACTGCATAGACTTGTTACTGTAACCGTTTAAATGATTATGTTTGAGTATCAAGTCTAGACATGTGGAAGAAAAATATCAATACTTATGCTAAACAAAAAGTCACCAGCATCACGTTCGAAACACGAAAAAAATAATAGTGCCCTTTAAAATGGTTCGAAAAAACACGGCACCAAATTTTATATGCCTTGAGAAAGGGTATCCTGGTCACGGCACCAAACGTTTAATGGTAGTGCCTTTTGGGAGGAATACTACTGAACAAAGTTAACAATTTGCCTCAACCTACTATCCAAACTAGCATTGCGTTGTGAATTGTACCAAAACAACCCATGAACCTTGATGCTAATGAATCTAAGATATCATCATGTATTTAAAAAATATATAATTTAAACATAACAAAAACACAATAATCAATATAAAATTTTAAGAAAAACCTTAGTATTTATTTTTCAAACAGATCCAATTATCTAAAATATATATCAATTAAATGATAAAAAAATCATTTATCCCCGGGGAGTGAAAACAATCCTAAAAAATTTCAAGTTTAACAGCGAAAAAGTGTTTTGTTTTGACAATACAGTAATTTCATAAAATAAACACCTTCAAATTGAAATAACTACCTATTAATCTATTAATCTAACATATTTATTTCATCTCTTAACGATTTAAACTTTTTAAAACAAAACTATTTTTTCTTAACATTTATATATATATATATATTTTCCGTTTTATTATTGTACAGAAAATACAAGAGTTCTACTATTCAGATCAATCTATAAAATTTTCATCTTAATTCTTCATTAAACTGAGTTACAACAGAGACCACTTTTTTAAGTACGAAAAATAAACTCGTAAATAAGAGTATTAAAAACTTGAACAAATCTATTTCAGTTTACAATTTACTTTAACCTCAGTAAGTACAGTATGCTCACCGAATAAAACAAAATTTCAGATTTCTCAACATCTCAGTTCTTTAGAACAAAAATCATTCTAAAATTAAGTCAGTATAATTTTACTTTATAAAATAAGGAGAACCATTCTAACAATTAATTCTAACAAGTTTGTGGAAAGAAAGGAAACGACCAAAAAGGAACTTAGCAGACAAGGTGACACAGAACTCCGTTCTGAAGCCTTGAGGAGAAGGTTTAGGTAAAATCTCTCAAAAAATCAAATGAAGGAACTGTTGATGGAACATGGAGCAGTAGAAATCTTCTTCGAAGTATCAGCCAAACCAAGAATACTGGACTCAAAGGGACGAACTCCTATACCCATGACATGAAGGAAATTATTCGTAGAAGTTCCAAGGCAATCATCAGGACGCTCACAAACATGGATGGGAGCAGCAACAGGTAGATAGAAGCAGTAGACGTTTATGGAGGCCCAATTCCTAGTGCCAGACGTCATCCGATATGAATTTCCTTAGAATCATATTACCGCTGAATGGATAGGGCAGTCTGTGCCCTTAGAAACTCGTAATTTTATTTTAATAAATACCAATAGAAACAACACCCAAGAAGGCAAGTATACGAAGATTTTATGGACGGCACATACTTTAGCAAAAGGGAGCCATAAGCCCCACTTCAATAAGAAGAACTTCCCTAAGAACTAGATGGGAAAAACGTGCACAAAAAGAGTGCGAAAAAGAGAGCGAGCGACACTTGCAATGCCTTTTTGTTACCAAAGAATGCCAGAAACTGCCCAAACCGCTAAAACGATGAAAAATCCTGTTCGTCAAACTCCGCTTTACACTTCTGTAAAATTTCCCATTTTTCTAACTATCAGTACAACCATTAATTCTACGATCGCGAGAAGAATTGCCGAACTAACACCTGGTGGACAGTGGAATGTGGCAAACCTAAACGCCGGAAATGCTCTTATCAGTAGAAAGAAATACTAAGCGAACTCTGAAAACTTCATCCCCATCCCATGAAAGAAGGAAAAGTAATTAAATAAATTGCCATAACTCAAAAACTGATTTAACAATTGATTCGAAAGTAGTCGCAAATTGAAGATAAAATTTTTCTGCTTCTAACAGTATAAATCATAAATATGTGAACACAAATTAAGTATGTTTAAATTCAAATATTACTTGGAAAATACACAAATTCCATTGTCTGCCGTTTACAAATTTCGCGAATGACGAAAGCAAAAAATGTAGAAACTTAAGTATGAAAACCCCAATTAAGATAAAACAAAATTATACAGAAGGTAAGTAAAACACACGTTGTGTAGCATAAATTTGGATTTTGATTACTCAATAATTACTTAATTTCGCTACACAACAATGATTAAAAATAGACAGAAGGGACATTTGAGCATTGTATCCTAGAAGTTTAATAAACTCTGGATGTGTATTACCTGGAACTGCAAGTTTTCCTATCTTCAGGAAATTAATAGCTTCTGCTAATTCTAAAATGTCAAATCTGCATTAAAAATCTCTTGTCCAAATCTCAAAGTTCTATGGGCGTTGTTGATCAATTTCTTCATCAGCTTTTGATTTCTCTTAAGTTCACCACTCAGACGTTGATTAGAAGCATAAAAATTCATAAAACATTAGAAATATCCTTGTCAAATTTTAAAGTGTTTTTTTTTAAAATGATTGGTCCCGTCGAGGAAAGGCGGACGTCACGTTTCAATTTATTTACAAATTTAAAAGCCTTAGCACGGTCCTTACCATAGTCAACATTATTTGTAAAATTATTAAAACTCTTGCCCTTTGCTAAACTGATTTCTTGACGGAGAACAACAATATTTTTCTCCAATTTCTGACAACTTCCGGGTTGTTAGAATTTTCAGCCTTAACAACGGACCTGAACCGACTGTACCCTTAACAGAGCAAGTTGATCATTCCAGAAGGATTTGTAGTTGTATTGTTTGCTTCTAGGTATCCAATGCTTAGCCACTGTTGAAATTATCTTGGAAAAATACGACAAGTAGGAATCTACATTTGTTATTTTATAGTTTGTTGGTTTACTAAAAAGAACCTCCAATTCATTCCGGTAAACCTTCCAACTGGGCTTCCTAAAATTCCACCTGTTCCTAAAATAATACAATCGTTTGGATATTTTCTCCTTCACTATGAATGAAGTAACAATAATGTGAAGAATTATTGTAAAAAACAAATATGATTCTCTCATGTGACCTTTGGTACATGCGCAAAAGACACAAATTTATCCCCAAAACAAAAAAAGACAATTCGTTCAGGAAAATTATCTATTCCCCATAGAGTAAGAGATAGTATTTTTCTAATGATTGTTCATTAACTATTTTATCAAGATATGCGGTTTTTTAGGCACAAAATGTGTTTTACGTAATACATTTTATGAGTTAAAGATAAGTTTATAGATGGTAAAGTGAGTTGCCGAAACATTGATAAAGTCTTAATTACAGGTACGCTTCATTAAACAAGAAACTAATTTGGTGTAAAAGTATTGATAACGAGCCAAAAGAGCAAGCAGTCAGTATGAGCCTAATTCAGCTTTTATGATAATGGTATTTAAAAGACATACATGTAAACAAGTTGTGCATTTCGGCTTTCCGATAGGGATCACGTTTTTCGAACTAGTGTTTTCTGCATTGTTATCCTTTTTAAAAAATCTTTTGTGGTCCACTTTCGATGATTCTGAGAAAAAAACCGTTTTCAGAGAATGTTCTGAATTCTTTGAAGGTTATACGCAGAAGACACGAAATCATTTATGTATATAATTATTATCGTAATTTCTTCTGTTCTTATTATTTTTTCAAAGAAACCGAATAATATAAGAATAATAAAATAAGAAGGATATCGCGTTGTTTTTGCGAAAGGACCTATGTCGTCCTTTTCAGTTATTGTAACCAACTCAAGAAAGCAGAGACGTAATATTATTAGACCGCAGAATGCAAAATTGGCAAAGCATTAATTATTCAAGTACTATAAAATGAAATAAATGTGTAGACTCATTAGGACTATTTCGATGGAGACGTGAAAATGTGCAATGTCCTCACCGAAACTCGAAATCCGGCCTTTCAAACACGCGTAGATTGTGCTTCCAGTTGCACCACAAGGACATGCGGAAAAAAATTGAGAAAATACTTTATATAATTCCTCTTTCATAAAGGGCGACTGGACATTAGGGGACCCAATTACCAAATGTGGTGTGACGAATTATCGTCTGTCACGGCCTCCTCTTATAGAGTCATCAGGTTATTTTGAAGCAGAAGACAAAAAAATGTTCGATGCCCTTGCCGGGACTCGAACGCTGTACCTCTCGAATACGCGTCGAACGTGCTTCCAGTAACATCACGAAGGCATGCGGAAAGGCAAGAGGAAATACTCTATAAATGTTCGAACTGACTTTCAATTAAATTCTAATGTTATCAATTTGAGATTATTCTGAGGGGTTCACTTCTGAATGCTTCGCTACGTGACAAGCTTTGATGAACTTCAATACTTCCAGTGAATTACGAATTCTGAACTTTATGCAAATGTTGATTTTATTTTCCTTTTAATTGGAAACAAAATCGCAGCAGTCTTTGCCAATGAAGCAAGAGATCTAAAGGATAATAATAATAATGAAACCACTCTTGATGATGCAAATACCATTGAAAGAACTGATTTAAAGAAAAAAGACTGCCAGATTTGTGGAATTAAAGTTAATACAAACATCACGAGAACTATAATTCAAATCAGAACCAGCACTTTTGGGGGTATGAAGATACAAAGTGATGACATGAGATCCCGCCGTTTCTGCAATAACTGTGAGCAAAAAGCTTCAGTCCTGACGATATTTTTAACTGTCCCGCAATTAAAAGATCCGCGATTCTTCTCAGAGAATATCATTTTGATCCTAAGCGGCTGTATTCTTTATCACTTAGATTAAGAATATCACTGAGAGAGTGCGCTGTGCTTTGTCCACATATGGCCCTTATGATCAGTTTTGGTTTCCATGGACACGACACCACCATTTCCCTTTTAATAGTTGAAGATTTTACTCGGGGAAGAGAATTTAGTTTAAAAATGGATACTGAATATATTATAGAATAAAAAAATTGCAATAATTTAAAATTAGGTACAAAAGTAACCTTAAATTGGCCCAAATTTTAAAAAGTAAAATTTTGCTGATATTTACGGTGATCAGACATGGATTCCTTTTCGTCAGGAGGTAGATATTGTTGTTCTTTATTCAAACATCACCTCAGTATACGCTATCCTGGATTCCGATATACATACGAAACTTACGCGTAAACAATAAACTGATTCTTAATACCGAAGTGGAAGATACGAAGGGAGATTTCCTTGACTTAATGCTTGCTGTTGTTGCTATGCAAGTTAGATGGTGTTGGCCTAATATTTGTGAAAAACTGGGAAAATTTAATAAAACCGGACATTTCAATCGTCTGGACAGAACCTGATGTAAAAGCACCAATGTTTTGACTCCATAACCACTCGTCCACTAATCGGCCCATTTTAATATATGTCTAAATGGAAGTAATCAAGAAATAATTTCATTTAGTCCCTTCCTCGTATAAAACGTCCAAATATACAATCTTTTTGCAGAAATTATCTAAATTAAAATGGCAATTAATAATGCCGTTTTAATTTATGTTTTCCTTTTTCAAAAATTTAAAATTTTAGACAATAATTGTTTTATAAATAACAACAATGTATTTAACAATTACTTTCTTATCACTTTTACATATTATCGTAATGTTTCCATACGTAACAGTATAGTATAAATGTCACCTCGAATTTTTAAACAACAGCTTTTTAGATCTCATAAACTGCAGAAAACTTTTTAATATTTCTCTCAGTATATTACAAGCTGCTTGCCATTAGAGCCAAAACATTAAATCTCTTTACCCCATATTTCCTCATCGTCCTAAAAATACGACAGCACACATAAATGGTCTTTGCTTGAAATCTTTGAAATAATTTAATTCGAATTAAAGACGATTTATCATTTAAGACTCATTTAAGTATATATTTGTTTTTATCGCGAGTTAGAATTAATTTAGATAATTTTCACAACTTTTTTAAAATGGGGATTTTCGAAGATTTTTTCTGTTGTCCTAAAAATAGGACGATGGTAAAATCCACTACTACATAATCCCCATTAGATTGCAATGGAGATAATCATTTCTTCTCTGTTGTATTTCAAACATTGTTATTCTGCAACTAATCTAGGTACTTTGATCTAGCTAGCAGGTTGAACTTGAAGACAGACAAGAACTTGAAGTGTGGGGGAGGGGTTGAATAAATGTTTCAAGCACTGACTCATGAAGTCAGTTTATTTTCTGAAATTCATCGAATAGAGTAAATTTCTCTCGTTTTTACATGCTTGAACTTTGCGTTTTCTTACAGAAAATTATTTTGATGTTACTACTATGTCGCGTAAATTTTTAACTGCGCAAGAAGCCTTGGAAATTTTGTGGACTTTAGACCACAATGGTTTCGTCGACATAGATAATGAAATAGTGATTTTACTCCCGGATCCTGAGGCACTGAGTAACACAGAGGAGATTGATGATTTATCTACAAGGGAGATGGAAGAAATAATGTGTGATGAAGGAAGTTCTAAAGAAGTTGCGGGCACTATTGAAATTGTAGTTTCAAATGGCAATGAAGAACATGATGTAGATCCCATACGGGTAAAATGTGAACCCAAGTTAGAACGTATTCCGAAGGCTTTTCCTTTCGAGACAGCATTTGCTGCTTCATGGAAGCTCGAGCATTTATTTAGTGTTGATAGTATGAGCCTGCTTGATTTTCAAAGACGCATAACATTTGCCTATTTGGGAGTTTCTATCCCAAGAAATCCATCTTGCAGAAAACTTTGTGTTCAAAAAGTTAATTAAAATTTTCTAAAGCTCCGAAATGAACATATTATTGTGAAAAAGCCATAAAATAGACAAAAATGTTGCCAGTTAAAAGATCTGCGCAGCAAAACCAACAAATGTAAAAAACGTAACGCTGGATTATGTTAAAGATGCTTTCTCTCATTCCACCTACGTAAGAATGATTAGCAGTGGATTATACCATTGTGCTAGTTTTAGGACAGGCTGTATTAATCAAACTAATAAACATTTGGCAAATGTTTTGGTTTTATATGTATACATAAAGGTTAGAGAAACGTATATTTAAGTTTTAATTTCTTCAATGCTTGGTTTGATGTGGGTTAAAGAATCTGCTAACGAATTTAAACAGAAAAGTAAAAGAATAGTACGCCGTTTTGCCCCATACTTGTATGCATAGCTTTATTTTACAATAATGTTGTAGTTAATCGTCTTTGTATTAAGTTACAGGAATAATATAATATACAAACTGTTCACGTCATTATGTACTGTGTTATTATTTGTTACAATTAATGAATTATGTTGTTGCAATTTATTGTCTATTGATGATACAATCTACCGTAATTTATCAGCCATGAAACATCGCCTTTCGTCAGGTTCTTGGATATTTCTCTCATTAATTTGTTTCTTTGAACACAATTTTGTTAAGTATCGAAATAATAAACCTGTTCCTGAGATTTTTAAACATTTAGATATAAAGTACTTAACTAGTACAAAAGTACTTAAATTCATGAAAAGCTCCTTTAATCGGATAATTTCTATAACATCTGATTAATTTGCATTAATCCAATCAGAATTGAGCACTGATATTGTAGTCAGTTAAATATAATGATTAAGAATAGGAATAATGTTCGAAATAATTCGACAAATTAACATTTATTTAAGACAACTTAAGCTTTTAATTCAGTTGATTATCTGTGCAATTAGCATTTTACGCTATTGTTTCTCAAAATCTGTTTAATCCCATTAAATTAGACTGCAACATCTTCTAAATTGTAAATTTTAGTTTTTATCATAAACATTCTCTGCAGTCATATTTGGCTTAGCGTATATTTTAATTATTAGTACTTGTCAGTAGCCAGTTTTGCACAGGATAAGTAATATTATTTTCTATGCGTTTATGCATTTTGATTTCAGGTGTACATTCATATACTTGAATATTATTCATGAATTTCATGGACTTGCTTATTTTCACTGGGATATTAGTTTATTCAGCTTAAGATGTGCATTTCGAATTTCGAAAAGCTCGCTTTCTTCTTCTTAAAAAAAGTAAAATGAAATAAAAAAAATTAAACAAATTTATAAAAATATTCCAAAATGTAAATTTAAATGTAAATTTTTTGCATGATTCTCTTAACCTAATCATAAACTTCTTATCATGATTTAATTTTAAAGTTCTTGCGTTAATTCGACGAAACTTTCTAATCATATTTATAGCCAAAATTTATAGATTTTCGTCAGTTTTCAGTGTTTACTGCTACGTCATGCTGACCAAATATTAGCCACATCTGAGGACAATTTGTAAAATAAAAGTAATGGGATTAGGTAAAATATCTCTCGTTAATCGTTTTGCGTCGAAAAAAATAATAATTATGATGTTTTTCTAAATTGTGCACATAAAGAAATGAAACGCTTTGCATTTAATTTATTAAAGTTTAATACAATTTTACCAATTGAACTATCTGCTCTACAGGGTTCATATAAAATGATACATGAAATTATTCAATCAAATCACGAGCAGGTGTGGCCCGGTGACATAACGCATTGTCATCGATAAAAATTCCATCGTCGTTTGGGTACTTGAAGTCTATGAATGGCAGCAAGTGGTCTCCAAGTAACTGAACATAACCATTTCCAGCTCAGACCAAAGAACTCAGGCTATGACGTGAAGAAAACAGTCCACAGCATTTATGGGGCCACCATCAGCTTGCACTGTGCCTTGATAACAGCTTAAACTCTAGTCCTACCATCTGCTCTTAGCAACTGAAATCTTGACTCATCTGACGAAGCTACGGTTTTCCAATCATCTAGAGTCCAACATGATCACGAACCCACGAGAGGCGCTGCAGGCGATGCCGTTTCATTAAACGGCACTCGACTCGGTCTTTTTTGCCGTAGCCCATATTTAAACGTCATTCAATAATGTAATTAAAGTCAAATTTCGCCACACTTTCCTACCTGATACGTCCGTCGTACGTCCCATATTGATTTCTGCAGTTATTCCATGCAGTGCTGCTTGTCTGTTAACACTGACAATTCACGTCGTCCTTAAGTACAGGAGATCGGCTACTGCATTGTCTGTGATAGGAGGTTATGCCTGAAATTAGATATCCTCAGCACATTCTTAGTAGTGTTGATCTCTAAATGTTGAATTCCCTAGGGATTTCCGAAATGGAATGTCCCATGCGTCTAACTCCAACTAATATTCCGCGTTCAAAGTCTTTTAATTCCAGTCGGGCGGTCATCATCACGACAGAAGCTTTTTCATCTGAACAGCTTAAATTCATTTCCAAGCCCTGGTAATGCACTGCCCATTTATACATTTTGTACGCGATACTACTGTCATTTGCATATTTGCATATGGCTATCCCATTACTTTTGTCATCTCAGTGTAAATCAAGTTATTTACCTAATTTTGAAAAATTGGTAATTGTAATCATATATCTAGGATAGTTATGTAAGGAAATAAGTGAGCGCAAGATCCCAGTTCCTTAATTCACATTCTATGTACAAGGTATAAAATATAATTTTTTAAATTTTAAATTGCCCTATCATGTTCCTAAATTTGTCAGTGTCAATCAAAACTCATAATTTTATCTATATCATGAACTAATCAAAAGTCTAATCACGAAAATAGCATAGATGATTTATTTTTTCATTGATAATATGTGACATTATATCTTTTTACCTCCAAAACAGGCATCACATTTGAATGCAGAGATTCCAGCGTTCCTAGCACTCTTCACGGCAATGGAAGAAATCGCTACTTGAAATATGGTCTATGCAGTAGATGGGAAAGCCACATTTTTTTACCCCAAATTCTCTCACAAGCAATAATATGTAACTTGGCACTGTATCGTGATGTAAAGGCCATTTGCATAAAATTTTGCGAGGACAGCGCACAACAGTGTTTCCACAAGCTCAAATTTCTACAGCTATATCTATGGTGTCCTCAGGTTTTAAGGGACGTCCGGGAAACTATTCGTACTTACATACATGAAAGCCTTTTGTCACTTTAAAATCTGAACTCAAGAAAACATATAGTGCCCATAAGCAATTTTCGAAATTTCAACATTTATCTCAAGACCCTACCGAAACCTGCTTCATATTCATTATCGTGAGAAGACACAAAAAGCAGCGCTACGAGCTTTCCTATGATTAATATCAATTAACAAATCAACTTTGGGTACAATATGAAAACCATTCACAATTCATCAGATATTTGTTATAAGATGCTGAACGTATGCAAAGCATTACACAAAATTTTAATAGCAGTTTTGTAATCCTAGTTAATATAATTATTAACTTGAAAATAATATGCAAACTTTTACTGCGCTAACTGCTTCGTTTACACTGCTAGTCTAATAAATCGACATGGCATGAACTAGGCTAACTGAAAGACTTAGGAGGTATTCTCAATCATGCTGTCTCGAAAATCCGCTCAGAATTACTGTAGGTGCTAGATTTTGTAAACAAAGGGGTCTGCGATCACATTCCAAATATTCTCCATGGAGTTCATGTTTGGTGATTTAGGTGCCCAGACCATTTATTAGAATTGTTCAGAATGTCAATTAAACTCGCGAGCAATCTGCGCCCGATGACACAGCGCATTATTATCATCTTTACTGCGGTAATAAAATTGGACGCAGCCCTCCCACCCTAACCGAAATAGTTTTTTTTACATTAATAGGCAGCGTCCACACCAGCCACAAATGAGGCTGACCAGCGGCTCAGCCGTGCTTCCTTTGTAACACTAAAATTGAGTCTAAAATTAATTCTGCATCGTAATACGCTTTCGACCAGAAATATAGATAACTTCATTTCTACAGGCTGAAATTAACTGATATAAAAGCAAAGATATACATACGAACAAATATAAACACACACAACAAAAAAAAATTATTTAACAAATATTTACACCTGCAAGCCTAGCGAATACTGTTTCACTTTCACTATTATTTTGCCAAAATTCGCAAGTTCTTTAAAGTTTGTAAAGGCATTGTTAAAATTAATACTAATATTAGATTCTAAATGACTGAAAATTAGAGCAAATTTTCATCGAACTACTGGCTATTATTGTTTCCTATAAACAGTCGGTTACGTTTGACAGGCACATCCAATCTATGCTAGGTATCATTATTTATACCTTTGTGGTACAACCATTATCTTGTTCAAAGTATTGTTGAAAATTAGGCTACGGAGTCTTATGCTGTTTACTCCACACTTGAAACTGATCTTGAGCTTATACCAACTGCAAAAATGATTCATCAGACAAAGATACTTTCTTCGAGTCCTTTTGAATCCGATGCATGTGCACGCATTCCCAGGTGAAGTAAAGACACTCAGTACGCTCTTCTGATGCCATTTCCTATCAAAGCCGAATTCTGCTGCATGGGCAGTCAATTCACATAGTTCGTTCATCTGCTCTCCTAGATGTTTCTCTTCTTGGTCATCATAGGACTCGTACCTTCAACAGAAGCTTTCTGATATTGTGCTATCCGTCTTTAGAGATAAAAATCTTCCATAAGATACTGTCAAGAAACCCTTGATATTTTGCAGAAAGGAATCTTCAAAGACTAATAACTTCCGAAATGCGTGTCATATATCGAGCTGCTTTAATCTCGCATAATTTTCGAATGATAGTTATTGACAGCACAAGTATTTTTAAAGAGCCGGTGTGTACTATTTCAGGAGTTATCCCTAAATAGTTGTAGGTTTTCTCACTCTTGTCTACGATGAACATGGAGGAACCCAGTGAACTGTTTAGTGACTTATCGCTGAGTACAAATAACTAAAGATGTACACTCAAGAAGTGTTAAACTACCATTTATTTCACTCAAATAAGAATAACAGTTGGCCCCTTTCTCGGACTTACAACAAAGCCTCAACTCGGGCTTAAACTCAGAATAAGAAATAAGAACTAAACTAACTAGAGGAGACTTAGTCGAAGCTAACAATAAGTATCTAACGTAGTTGGCCCATAATTTAAACTAGCCGGCGAACATCAAAAGGCACGTAATATACGGCCGACTGTAACAGCTTCAAGAAAGACTTAGCCGGAAGGCAAACACGCCTTACTCAGGATTCCTAGCTCTCTCTCTCTCTCGAAGTAAGTTGAAACTTCCTTTGTAGAGGCATTAGGTATTTTGGAAGCAGAACAAAAATAAGTAATCGCCAGGACTCGAACCACAGAACTCTCGAAAACGCGCCGAGCATGCTGACCACTACACCACAAAGGCATGCCAAGAAAATGGGGAAAATAGCTTATATACTCCCCTTCTAATGTTCGAATAGGGATTACTAGACCCAATGTTTACTTACCACCAATGTTTTTAGTTCGGGCGTAACTGTAGAGACATTAGGCATTTTAGACGCAGAAGACGTGAAAAATGAGCAATGCCCTCTCCGGAACTCGAACCACGGACCTCTCGAATGCTGACTGACCCCTACACCACGAAGGCATGCGAAGAATTTTGGAGAAATGCCTTATACCTCAAATAATTCTTCTAACTCATTTGCATTCAACTCGTTTCTAAAAACTCATTCTGGTAAGGAGTTGTAAGTGGAAACAAGAACTGGTAGGAAAGGTTGTATAAATTAAAAAATAACTATTATAAAATTAAAATATATCTTACACATTGTCTAAATACACCGCATTGTGAATGGGTGCATCCCGCTATCCGAACACACATCTTAAATTGGGACTCGAAAGCCGTTTTCAGTTATGTCTTATAGTTATAGAAGTTGGTCTTCTCTGGTCTGTATCATAAAATTTAGTTGTTTACTTTCACTAATATATGAAATTTTAAACACATTTCCAGCCTCTAAATAAAGCGCTACTATCCCATGTTTACCAGAATATCTTCTCGAACGGAGAAACATTAGATAAGCAATGCTTGAATATATACTGCAAGTATTTATTATTCTGAATTTATGACATCATGAAGTGTAGTACAATTACAGAACGAATGATCATAAAAATTGAAGCAAATTATCTGTAAGACACATGTATTTGCTTAATTTGTAACATTACTTACTGTTCAGTTTTTTTGAGTCCTTAATAAAAGAAATAATGAATGAATGTTTAGAGTTTAAACTTGAAATTATTTAAAGTCATCCAGTTTTAGTTAAAATGTTTGAATGATCTTAGGAAAATATTTAATATTTCTATCTATTTGGTCACTATGGTATAAAATGTCATATCTCAAAAATTCTTGACTTTATGATTAAAAGAAGAAAAACAGATGTTCGGTGCAACAGTTTTTATTGAAGCACAGTAATAATACCAGCAGATAAATGAAGAGCACACGAGCTCATCTTTAAGCTCTTGATACATACGTGGAAAGATATTGATTCAGAAGTTAGAAAAAGTGCTGCCTCTCCTGAATAAACTAAAGCTCAAAGAGAAATCCGGGTACAATGTATTACCTAATGGGCAATATCCTGGTCACAGAAAGGTTTCATCTTTTAATCACTTCAACAACCCGTACAAAGAAAAAAAAACGCTAACGTAGTTCCACAAAATAAAAATGAAAGCAGTAATGGCTTTCTCAAAAATGCTTTTCAAGTTTCGAGGGACAGTAAAAGAAAGTTTGAAACTGCAGATAAAAAAAGGTAAGTTTTTTTTTTTTACATCAATTAGTTTATCAGACATGAAGGGCAATATCAAATTGCTGTCTCCACAATTTATTTTCTATGAATAAAGTTTATTCTACCAACGGAAGCAGAATGATATCACTATTTGAGTACTTTTTAAAATTTAAATACTCACGTCTAAATTTCATAATAATTATAAAATAAATGACTAACAAAATCTATAGGATATTGCATATGTAAAATCTGTCATATCAGTAAGATATCCTATATCTAAAAGAATTTGAATCAATAAGGTGTAGCTATACTATACCCAGGTTCGAAGTACAGAAGTATTTTAAATGATGAAAATATTCAAGTTTTGGTATAATCAAATTTTTTTTAAATAATTTTCTACAAATAAAAATCTAACATCTAATGAGGTCCCCGGTTCCTATATTTATGTTTGGGAATAGTTATAAAGAAACAAAATTAGAAGAAGTTTTAGTCTCGTACGGCAAAAATTGACCGGGATATTTAATTTTAAAAATGCAATTTTTGATGTCATACTCAAGTTATTAGTTGGTTAATTAAATTATTGGTTAATTAAATTAGAATAATTCGAGGAAGTAAGTTTAAGGTAAGGCTGCAAAAACTGTGTATAATTTAATAGGCCGTGCAAGGAAGTCATGTGGTGTCCACATTAGATTTCTTATTTACGTCTAACAATATCTCATTTCTGATGCGTTCTGTTAAAATACGAATGAGATTGCTCGTTTTTCAATCTGCAATAAATTTATAAACGAAGAGATATTGAAATTGAACTGAATTACCAGTATGGATAATGAAACTCGAAACTAATGATAGCGGGAAATAGCGAGTGATTCTAGACTAAAAAAAAGGCTCATTATTCATATTTCTCAGTCAGCAATTTAATTTCTTCAAGCGGAAAGTAGAACAAGGACGGGAAAATTCAAAAATCTATGTTCTATTGAAGAAAAGCCAAAATTGCTTTATTCCTTTCTAAAAGAATTAAAAAAAATTGTCATCAAAAATTTTGAAGATCAATTATTATGTAATTCATTAAATATGTTCCAGTGACATTATTTGAAAAGAAGAAACATGTACGTGTAATTTATGAACCTTCGATTTCCTATTTTGTTGTCTTTTTGTTATTTTATTTCTTTTGTGGTTATGGATCTTTTGACATTTTATTCGATAGGACTTGATATATAATAAAAAAAGCAAACAAATGATAAAAACGAGTAAATGATTTCTACGGTGGTTTGCCATCAGATATACTACTTTTGATAATAATTGTCGTATTGATTATCAATAACTTTCTCGCAAGCTGTGCTTGATGTGGCAAGGTTTAAAATTCATTAAAATATCATTCCGTTTGGCAAAAAAAAATGTCGAGAGGAAGGAACTGATGGATAAATTACGAATTGATAGCTTTGATTACGAGTAAATTAGGAAAATTTTATTTTTTTCAATCTACTTTTTAAAATTAGAAAACTGCAAGAAATTTATAAATAATTACAGAATACTGGTAAAACCAGGCTGCGATAGAAGTAAACCATATACATATTAAGAAGCATATGCCTTCATAAGTGCAACCGACAGGCATTTGAAAATATTCCTGCTTCATGACAGCAAGCGAAACCGCTGGGGCCATCTATTAACAAAAATGCGAACGAGAAGCAACTGAAATAGCGAAATCTTCAAATGCTGGCGATAAAGAGGGATTAGAATTGTAATCATGAACCAGAACCGAAAGATTTTTTTGGTGTAATGCGCCTGCAGGAAATCTGATTCCGCAACTGAAAATTGCTTTCGAGGAATTTTAATTGCGTAGTAAAGGAAAATGTGGTATTTGACCATCGTTATTTGGTAACAGAATAATTAATTATTTTTTCCTTTTTTTTTGTTAATCTTATGATATTTAGTGCGAAATTTGAAAGCTAGACTTATTTGATCAATATTAATTAACCGCTCGAACAAAGAGTTTCATATCTGAAATAGGAATTTTAATTATCTTATTGAGAATTTTATTTTCATCTGTTACTAGTAATCGCAATTGTAATCTGCTATATAGAAGCTTCAGTGTCATTTTCAGCAACCTGGATTCTCTTGTAAGCATAGGAATAACAGCTGCAGCACATGATTCGAATCGGCTAATAACTGTCATCTTCAATTCATTTGCGTTTAGTGTGTGTCGATTCCTGAAAACAGCTCGAATGATGGCTGATTTGAACTGAGTTTTATATGAGGTGCGGAAAATTAGTGCTATGCGACGAGGACAACAAGTATTGCGATCGCAAATAAGGGAAGTCTGCTAATGACTCTGAAGTGCCTGTTTTAAAGAAAAAGACTATAGCAGGAAAATCCAGATAGGAAAGTTAAAAATAATTGCTATTGATGGTACATCTACAATATTTCTTTCTAGTAAACACTGATCGTGGTAATCGTCTCCTTCACTTCTCACTGTACTGAAGATGTGTGTATTATTCTGATGATTATGTAATTTTCTGAAAGAATGCGAGATTGTAAGGCAGATTAATGACACTAGCTTTTGCTCACTGCAATAGAGTGCATATTCCAATTTCTAACTTTTATTCTGTTACATACGGGAAAAAAAGTTTCTTCTTTACAATACTATGCAAATTAATTAGTATTACTCTTTAAACGAGCAAAACAATATGTCTTGTTAGCAATTTGTATGAAAAATTTTATTGCCTAAAAGTTCAAGTGTTTTAAACTGGATTTTCATATTTTTCGAAATTAAGATTATGATGTTTACAAATATTTGAAATAAATTTTGGATAACTAAACGATGTGTGCCAAATAACTTGCGACAGATTTGAGCAAGAAGAAAATGTTGGTGGAGATCAAAAATGAAAATTCATAACTGTTTATTTTCTTCAAATACTATTTTGTGCTGAATAGATGCATACATTAACACTGCCGTCTCCTGAAAAAAAAATTACACAAATCGGAATAGTTCAAGTTTGGATTAAATTTCATATTTTTTTTTTCATTTTGTAGTTTGAAGACATGAGATATGAATAAAACGCACTTTAATAAAATAAAATTCGTATAACAGGAATTATCTGTCAGTACTATTTACATTACAAATATTTCATTAACGACATATTAGCGATTACATAAAATATATCGAATTATTTCGTTCATTCAGTAAATTACAAGGTCAAGCCTTCTTAGGCAGCGTAAAATTAGACCAGAATTCTAAGTGACAAGTACTGGATTATCATTATGTTTTGTAAGTGCCACAGAGACCGGGAAAAGGTGTAAAGGATCCTTTGATCCTCTTAACAGACAGCAGTAACCCGCGGTTACTGAAGCCAATAGCTTTGGTTTAAAATCAGAGATAATGCATGAACTAAAACTAATGAAATTTAAGCCAAACAGCTTAACATTTTTAGCTTAACAGCTTCACAGTGTAAGTAGCGCGTAAGCTGGCTCTCACCGAAGTCGGCCTAAGCAAGTCAAATGGCAAGAATAATTCATCACCGTAAAATACTGATCGCTCGAGAATCAATTAGCAACGTGGTCTTCAAGCAGGTACAACACCCACTGATTTCAACCTCCTAAAAACTTCCATTAAATATTTTCTTCTTTCTACCTAATTTGAATATCGCGTGAGCTAGAAATTTACATTCTGGTAAGAAAATGGAAACGAGGCTGATAGAAAAGGAAATTAACATAAAATAGCGCTTTAGAAACTTAAATAATACTCTACAAATTGCAGTCACTTAAACTGCAAATCTATAAAAGGAATAAAATACATTCAGCCACATTCTTACAAACCACTAGAACCCTCATAAAATTATCGCCGAAGTGCAATCAATAATCCAGATCTCTGCAATAACTTTTATTCTTAAGTAAAAGCTCCGATTTTCGGAAAATGCAGCACCCGCCAAAAATAAAAAAAGGCTTCAGCAAATAGCTAACTACGAATGCGTATGTTTAATTTTAATAATTGCAAGAGGTGGCTAACGTTGTAACTCATTAACAGAATTGGCGTTTACTGGAGCGGTGGTGCAAAGAGGAGTTAATGGGATTAACAGGAACCCTAGATTACTACTCTTTCAATAATGATTCCGAGATAATGAAATTTATGCCTTAGAGCCTTACTGAAGGGGTAAGACTTTTAGTTATTCTATTTATTCTTTATGAATGATGGTTAGTAACTACAAAATTAAACGTTTTATTAATAACCTAAACCATCTAAAAATAAAACATATGTAAAAATACTTTTTTAAACTATACGGTTTTGATCAAATGCACTAAAAAGTAAAAAAAATATCTTATAATGTAGTGTAACATTCCTAATCATATTTCAATAGCTTACGTTAAACCAACGACAACATTAAACCAACAACGAATTTTAAATAAGGATTAAGCGCAATCATTCTTATGCACGGCATTTCTGTCAGTTCGGTTATTCTCTGAAACTCTATTATTATTCTAATACAACTCGTATATGGGAGTTCCATGATTTTAATAGTCAGTCGTATGTGATTAAGAATATTATGACATATTATATGAACTAAGAAATATTTTATTTTATATTTTCGTCTCTAGAATATCGGAAAAGCAATAAAGAAGAAAGAAAAATTGCATAGAGTGATTATGAAACTTTATCTCCTTCTGGGTTAAATTATGGGAGTATTGATAATAGAGAATTAAATATTTTGATTCTAAAGCTCATCCGTTTTAGCAAGACAAGCTAAGAAATAGAAAAATCTATCTTAAAATCACCCCCCAAAATAGGAAAATTTCGAAAATTTTTTCTTTCGGGTGACTGTTTCTCGGCCTGTCCGATGATGTAAAAATCAAAACACTGCAATGAGAAATTTGTCAACTAAACAAGGATTTCTCAGAAAAAAATTCAACGCTCTTCTATAAAACTATGTCCGTTAAAGTGTGTTAAAAGTTTAGAAGGTATTTTGTCTCTCCTTTCTGCATGCCTCCGTGGTGTAACAGTAGCACATTCGGCGCGTATTCGAGAATTCCAAGTCGAGTTCCTGTCAGGGCTTTGCACATTTTCCATGTCTTCTGCTTCAAAATAACCAAATGTCTCTAGAAGTTATTTGAATATGACTCTAAAACAAACTGAAAAACTGAAAAAAGGTGCGTAATGATTTAAAACTGATAAAAAGAAAAAGTATCAAAATGAGAAGAAACGTTTAACGGAAAATTAAACATAAATTACATAGCGGGAAATAAATAACGTTTCAATGTGCATTTCATTCAACTGTCAATTAAAGAATGAACTAAATAATCAATTTTGATGCCAGATAACTTTGGCTATGTTTCTTGTGGATATTAAAAGAAGAGGTTTAAATAAACGCACGTATAACTAAATGTTTTACGTAAATAAGTCATACGCAGAAAATGAGTATATGTGTCTTCCAGCTTAAATTTTCAGAAGTGCAAAGTGATTTTACACATTGCGCTTTTACTTTACTTTTTACATTTACTTTTTTGTTCAAAGTAATTTTACACATTGCATTTTCTACCTAGTCCTACTTCTAGCCATTTCATTTTAAAAAGAAAAAATATGAATATGAAAAAATATGAACGAATGTTTTTAAAAACATTCGTTCCATTTATACATTTAACCAGAATGCGTATGCCAAATTAAAAATGAAATTTTGATATCGTATACCTGAAGAAAGTGTTACAGGAGTTCTGAGTTCCAGAGTTTCATTAGTTTCTTTGGACGCTTTTTCCTAAGCATTTTGTTATGCTTTTGGATAAACCTTTAACTCGCGGCTGTCCCTTTTACTGTTTCAAATCTAAATTTGTGCGCTTAGTCACCCCATTAACATGGCATTTCGAAAGGTATTGTGAAGAAATACAAGGTATTGGTTCATGCCCTTCCATTATAACAATGTCGGGCCCTAGAGATCGGCCTCATTTAGAATAGCTTTCGATTAAGAATGGCATGAACATGCGTGTCCCATGCATGAACATGAGTGAAATGGCTTAGATCTTGCAGGTAAACATCACTACTCTGACATCACTTGACTGAAGCAAGTTTGAAGGATACAACTATCTATCTTCTAGGCATCGCAGTCTGTCAGCGTGAGGAAACCTCTACATTCAAGCTGTTGTACTAGAGCCTCAGACACGATTCTAGCCCTGTAAGAAGTATAGACAGATGGACACAGCAATCTTTATGGCCTATATAAATGTAATAAAGAAGAAAGCCTGGTACAAAACAAGGATCAGCTTACTTAAGATAATTTGTATTTTTGGTGATGTTTGCATGAAATAATCATTTAAGAGCTACTCCGGCTAGGCACACACATCGCCGCTAAACTGTACTATTAGGAATTACAGCAGCTCAATGAAGAACTCAAGGAGACGCATACACTGCAAGCAGCCAATCTTGGCAGCGCGAATCAAGCTCAAGATAACGCAAGTCCACATACAACATCAGCGATCTACAAGATATTACCGGAACTGGGTTGACAACTTTGGTTTACCTCTCAAATCTAGATCTTGCACTAAAAGATTATCATATTTTCCATTAACTGAGTCTGACTTTCGACCGATAGGACTTCGGTAACCGTGCTGAGATGAAAAAAGATCTGCCAGATAGCTTTGTTTTAAAATTAGTTTTATTTTGCAGGGAAAGGATCCGAAACTTGCCTGATAATAAGTAGATGATCATCGAAGCAGATGACGGAAAACTTTGATAACAATTAAAGTTTGCTTTTACATGAAATATACATATATGCATCCAGGTGGTCACATCTTTTACACGAAATTATTGTGATAAAGAAAGTTAAGATGCAACACCTTGTAAGGTTCTGATGTGTAGAATCTGGAGAAATAGTGATTTCACAGAAGAAGGGTTTAAATGTACCCTTTTTAAAATTATTTACAATGCATCAACTTAACGCTAACATACTACGCCTCTTCTTGGGCGGTAACTGAAACAGTAGAATCAAACTCAAAATTGGAGATATTCACAGGTAGTAGAATTAAACTACAACAGGGCTCATACAATCCTGTATCCTACAGCGCGTAGATGAGTCTAGTGGCAGCAAGGTAACAGCTGTAAAGCCACGTCTAACCAGCAATAACTGCTAAGAGAAAGTTTGCGTACAAACACACACAGAGATTTCCCAGACTCTCTCTAACTCTCCTTACTGGAACGTCGATATTTAACATTTTTCTCCCACTGGTAGAATTTGAATTTCTTACGCGCGCTACCTAATTTAAATATTCTGGCACTAACAATTAGAGGAATGAAGGCTTAAAAGGAAGTAACTTAAAATTAAGGAAAGTAACTTAAAATTAAATTTAACTGGTAATTTAAAATAAATATAAATCCCTATATTTGTCCATGCAAGAATTTAACAGACTTGGATATACGTCCTTAAAGACCTGCTTTAAGCTGGTAAATTCTACAACTAACAAGACCTGAGCCCCGTTTACATTCAAATACAAAAATTTTAAATTATAACAGACGGATATTTTTTCATCATAGTTCTGCTGTACATCCTTCCTCATTTTCAGGTGTCATTCAATCATCTCCTTCCAGTACTTCTCAGCTTTTGCGCACATAACGGTGTTTCATGTATTCACAATTATTCAATTTACATTCATGCTTAAATCTTAAACATTAATCTCCTTTTGGTTCTCCACAATGTGTGGTGTGAAAACGCAAGTGTACTATGTTATAGTAGACAAAATCTCCACCTAAACACACATCGACTTGTTAACACATAACAGCCTTCTTAGACTCACCCTAAATTAATTTCTCCATGAGCTAATAAGCATGAAAATTAAATAGAGTGTTGGTGGAGAGCCCTACAAAACACATGCATACCAAATATTTTCTACATTCATCTTCAACGCATGCAAGCTTTCGCTCAAAATCACATCATTTGATTTAACTAAAATTTCTTTTGAGCGAACTCAATTGACTACATTAAACTTTAAACGCATAAACCTTTACATTTTGAATTTTTAGCACTAAAAATATATTACATATACTCTTTTGAGCTCTAAACTTTTATTAAAAGTATCATTTACTTTAACACAACAGATATTTCAAAATTTTATTACAAACAAATACTTTTAAGACAATAGAGAATAAAAGGAAAATTTTACTTGAATGAATCCTTTTCTTCGCCAAAAGTGCGAACCTAAAAAAATTTTCATTAAGAAGTACTAATACGAAGCCGCTTGTATCAGGCCAGATCTATTGGCGAGTTAAGAAAAATAGTTTTTCGAGAAACAAGACCGAAGTACTAGTTCTTTACATTAACAAAACATTTCTATAATGCACTATACTTTGTCTTTTCGCCAAATAAAAGCTGAAATAACTTTAGTCCTCAATCGAGGCAATAGCTTTTATCACGTAACTTCGTATTTGAAACATTTTCATGCAACTTAACATAACAGAAAATATTTATAGAAAAATTCACTTATCTCTGTTTCATGAAGCTTGGTATTCGGCCATTCGTTTGCTGCAGAATTGTGTACAAGCCATCTGGTTCGTGAGTAAGACTTTCCGTCTCAGCTTCCTTGGCTTTTCCTTTTTTCAACACTGATGAGTGGTCTTTTAGGATACACTGGCGGTATGTCTTATCTTTTCCTTTTACTGTCCGGCAAACTGGTTCTTTGCACATCGGTATTCGAGGACGCTTGCCGGGAAACTCTAGGTTGTTTCGATCTTTGCTCTGTGCATTCAACTTCGGCAGGCTTCTTCTTCATTTTTTCGACGGGTGGTCCTGTTTGCAGTAATCGTTCTGTGCGCCACCTCATTGATGTATCCTGGGGCTGCATACTGCGAGACCTTGTAATGACACAACGATGCTTGTTTCTAGCCAGGACGTTTCTTTCACCCTTGAATATCTTTCTTCGCTGGATCTTCCACACGTTCAGGGATTCTTTCCTCGGGAATTCTTCTGCTGATTTGAGAACTTGTAGCTTCTTTAGTTGTTTCGTTTTCGCGGGTGGTCGAGTTTGTCGTGCGGTCAGAATTGCCCCTGGGGAAGACGCCTCTTCTGATTCGAAAGCCTGAAGAAATCATGTAAGACATCCGGACTACCCTTTATTCTTTCTCCCGATTCTGTTTTTAAGTAGATCACAGGCCCAACGATCTACTGTACCATGTACGGCCCTTTAAATTTATGGGCGAATTTTGATGCGAGGTTTTCAGGTGCACTAGACAAAGAGAATTTTCTTTTCAACTCCTTATCGCCCCCTTTAAAAGCTGATTTACGACGTTTTCTATTGTAATAAAGTCTCTGCCGTTGTTGTGTCACGAATTCTATGTTGCAAAATTTAAGTGTTTTTAATCATTTAAGTAATCAATTATTTAAGTATTTTATTTGTATTTGTATTTGATTTTTAAATTTGAAATTTTGAAGAGCGTAATGAATACATATATATATTTG
>KK118419.1:702645-726579 GCA_000611955.2 Stegodyphus mimosarum
CGGTTTAATTTTCTAAGGAGAAAGGGGAGCGTCCTTTAACGGAAGTAAATTCTGTGGAAATAGCCTTTTAAGATGAGAGTTGTAACTATGGGCTGTATATCGTTGTTTCCCTTGTCTTTTGTTGCGAAACAGTAAAATGGATATCGTAGTTGGTTCCCCGCTATTCACGGACCCTTATAGTTTTGTGAATCTTGCCTTACTTATAGCTTCGGAAGAAAGGGAAAGGTTGTAAATTGGATCTTGAAGGGGCAGTTTTTTGTTGTTTCTCCTTATATTTTCCGCTTGTTAGCAAGGGGGTTCGAATTTTTAGTCTCAAGTTTTCGCAGGTGCTATGGTAGACAATGACTTTATTTTGATTCGTTCGAGGGGTATGAATTTGCCCTGTTAAATTATATTGAAAATCCCGGAGTGGCAAGAATTTAATTTTATGTGTTGTATATTTGTTTGTGTGAAATCCAGTATAAATATTTAAATTTATGCCCTAGCGTAATCGAATTAATCGTTATTATCTGAAATTGCTAAATTTTAGCTTGATAAATGACTCTTGAAGGAAATTTAATATGGAATAATAATTGCTATTGTCTGTAAGCACTGTTCTAATATAAGTATTTTGTAAAAAAATCAGACTTTTTCTGAAATAACATGCCAATTTTTTTATATATTTCGAATCTACGACACAAATTATGCCTAGATATTAAATTTCGTAAAATTTGGTCTGAAATTTGCGAAGAAATTCGAAACTTAACTTGGCGCATTTTTTTCAGTTTGCGCCAAGAATAAATCACTTGGCGAACTTCTTAATGTATGGCAACCTATTTTCCCTTCCCTTTTCATATGAGCGTGACAGAAAAAATTCACAATCTTTCCCTACTTTCAAATAATTTTCTTTACATTATATTTTTAACTATAATTATTATTATTTCAAAGACTATTTTTTTCTTTTTCGAATTTCATTTTAGTTGTTTAAGTTACATGATTTCTTTCCAAGAACTGTTTTAAAATTTCTTCCCAAGAACTGTTTCTATTTACTCATTCGAACTGCGCAGTTTAAATAAAAAGTGCATCATTTATTTTTTCAAATAGTTTTCTTTATACTATATTTTTAGTCATAGTTATTATTTTAGGTCATTTTTAAATTTTCAGAATTTTATTTTCGTTGTTTGTGCTGCATTGTGTCTTCAGATAATTGTTTTAAAATTTTTATTTATTCATTCGTACTGAGCATTTTAAATACATTTTTTAATACAAACATTTTCCAGAATTTGATTTTATTTATTTGAATTGCATTTATTTCGAAAGCATGCTTTGTGACCCAGACTACGACACATTTGAAAACTGCATATGCTAAAAGAGAAAATACAGTAAAGCACAGATGACACGCCTTTCAATGGACCGTTCAGAAAAGATATATAAATAAGAGATATATATAACCGGTTCAGGTTGGTGGTGCAACGATACATGACTGACCTGTAATGCCCATTGAGGTGAAGCAGGCGGAATAATAATAAATAAATAAAGAAATAATTATAACCGACGTTTTAACTTAGGATGACATTCATACTTTAAATAGTTTTATCACTGTGGCCATTGCTTTACACAATTTTATCATCCTATATTTAGTTTCTTAAAATGTTATTCATATTTTAGTCAAATATTTTCTTTTCGAAATCGCAAGAATCAAATATCATAAGACTAAAAAAGTTTTAAACTAAAAAAAAAAAACAAAAAAAACTAAATTTTATGCAAAAATTTATTTTTTCTTCTTAATTGTTCTTTTTCCTCAGGCATTCTGCAAGTATATTAAAAAGCATCCAACTTTTCGAAACATCTCGGTATTTCTGACATTCATTTTAAATAAAGTTATCGCCTTCCACTTCATAAGGACCCCCAAACGGCCAACGGCAGTCGCTGAAAACTAGTGATTCACTCCAGGTTTCGTATCCCGGCCAACGGGCTGGTTGCATACGCGTTTTCGTGGTTCTTCTCATGCGTAACGTGCATACGAGCTGGTTTCCCTTAGAAAGTTCCACCCGAAGACATCCCTCATTTTAGGCAGATAGCCCTGCTTTGCCCTAACATAATCCAATTCAATCCATTTCATCAGTATCTGGTCAGAGCCTTTATCACTCTTTAGAGGCTAGGCATTTTGAAGGCATGAGATAGAAGGAAAGACTGGTTTCATCAAGAGGGAAAACGTCTTTAGATGACATCCATATACATTACTGAATAAATTTATGAATCTTCAAATAATTCGACTGAGAAATCATGGGATTCACCATGTATGATACGATGTGATGTTCTATAACATCATTTAAATTTATACCAAACATATAGTCGAAAACCAGTCACGCTTCGCGTTAATCTGCAATGATATCGTTTTTGTCTTTTCCCTCAGCACAAGCTCAATTGATGGCATCTGCTGATGTTACACGTCCAAATATTTTCTCTTTGAACACCCGGATTCCTTGAAGTATTCTGAAAGTATATTCGAAAGCATCCAACTTTTCGAATCATCTTAGTATTTCTAACAGCCAAATTCCCCTTCAAATTTTTGCTTACTTTTCTCCCTAATTTTCTTCTACACGTATTTTCAGTGCCCACACAAGAAAATTAAGATTTCCTTGTGTGGGCACTGAAAGAAAATTAAGATTTTCTTGTGTGGGCACTTCTTGATCTTTTTCTTGTGTGGGCATTCTTGTCAAATTTTTGAAAATATCAATTACATCAGTTGCGCTTCAGCTGAAGACAACTTTTCATTTTCTAGACATTTTAACTATAAGTAAAGTTTAAAGCAAAATCCAAACGATAAATACTTCAATTAAAAGATTTTTTGCTAAATGACAAAGAAATAAAACAGTTCATAAAACATCAAAAGAAAGCTCTTAGTTTTAGACAATTCGATTGAAATGAAGTTAAAGTAAACTAGCAGACGATAACATAGCAAATGTAAAATTTTACTATTACAAATATTTAAAAAAAAAGGAAAAAAGAAAGAAATTAAAAAAAAAATTAAAAATCTGAACAAAATCATTTAAAATTTAAAAAAAAATAGCTTTTCATAAATAAAAAATAGTTTTCCGTAAAAATTTATTTGAAATTTAAGGTTAAAAATAGCTGCGGCAATTCACTGTAATAAAACCCATAAATGTTAGAGCAAATTGCGGATTAGGGTTATTTATAGGTTTAAACTATCAATAAGTAATAAAGTCATTGAACATACTAGTGATTATTTTCCTATTGTACAACAAGGTATAAGACTTGGTGAATATACTTTTAATTAAACAACAACACAACCAACTGATGTGTTTTGTTTTTTTGATACGAGTGATAATCCCAATCGAGTAAAATAGTATATCATCAAAGACGATGGATCTGTAACAGCTCAAACGACAATTACTGAAATAACTAATAAATTAAAAGTTGAAGAAAATGAAAAATATAATGGACATTATAACCTAACTTATAATGGAGGATTTGATAAAAGATGGAAAATGACAAAAGACAGTCAATCTGTTATGGTTACCACTGTATCAAATTTTTGACTTTTTAAAATATTTTAGGAAAGCGATATCAGGTTTCCGAATAAAAACAGAATTTGAAAGAGAAAAAATTAATGAAAATATGATATATACGGATGTTGCTAATCCTGATTATAAAATAAAAATTGAAGATTTATCTCTCATTTTAGTTCATGTTAAGTTTAAAAACGATGCAGAAATATTATATAAGCAATTACTATTAGTTAATAACCTATAGATATACATTAGAATCAATATGTCATTCATAAATCAAATGTAATTGATAATGCTAAAAGTACCAGTAGATCATACCTTATAAACACTACATCCAATGAAGTTTTAGCATTATCTGTTATTCCTCAATATTTAGACAGAAATGAAAATTATAAAAAAATAATTTAATATTCATTCATTTAGATATGGCAGAGTGTGGCGTTACGATAAATGGAAAAGTTATTCCATCTGAAAAATATATTATGGATTTTTCCAATAAAGAGTGGAATAAACCATGTGAAGTTTTTCTATAGATAACAAGGAATAGAAATAAACAGGACGTATGATAGATTATACATCATATGATAAATTATATCGTATAATTCCTTTTGAACTATCACATCATGAAAATTATACAAGTGTAGGAAATTCAACATTAAACGTTCATTATAGATTAAAACATGAAACTGTTAAAGGTTGTGTATTTTATTTTATTGTTGAAGAAAAAAGAAAACCCAATTAAATATGACAGAACAAAGAATTACAGTAGTTGATACTATATCATTAGATTCTTAAATTATTTTACTTCTAATAAATGTTTGCTGTTTATCCACTTTTTGATGATAAGAGAAAATCTGAGCTATCACGTCCTCCTGGAGAGGGTTTTAAATTAACTGATGATGGAAACAATGATATGGATAATAAAATTTCAAAAAATTGTAGAAATCCTATAGACGATCAGGATGTTAGCATAAAAATGTATGTTTTGAGTGCATTTGCAAATTTAAGGGAAATTGTTCATTTAATGTTTATAACAGTTTTTTAAATTTTGTTAGTTTAAATTTACCCTCGAAAACGGACCGTCCCGTGTTTTTGTAATAATAAAAAGATAGGCGAAGAAGAACTAGCCCGGATTTTTGTATCTTTTCTAACCCCGAATGTCTAAGGGGACAAGTGTTCACGCAACACTGAAGACAATGGGTAAATAAATGACTATCATTAGCGTGGGGAGAAATATTGATGGTTTGAGATAAAGACCTTACACCGAATCTAAAGAAACAAATTTACTACCAGTTACAGAGCCAATGTTTATATAAAGGAAATTAAAAATTTCCGTTTCAGAACAGTTATTAAATAAAAAAAAAGAATTTTTTACAAAATGAATTTTTATTTATAACTCATTAATGAATTAAAACGAGAAAACCAATGTATCATGTAATTTAATGGGAACACGAGATTGAATAATTCTCTTTAAGAAAATCCTTCTTCAAATTTATATGACGAATAATATAAACGGGAGGATCTCTTGGTAAATTTATAAATCTTATACTTTTGACAATGCATTTCGATTAGTTAATTTCGTTATTTAGGAACTTATTGTTCTTGTTATAAAACTGTACAAGAATTTTGCAAAGGGACTTATGTAATCTCTTATTAATCTATACGGTTAATTATTTTTCTGCTTTTGGTTCAGTCTTTTACTTTCAAGCAACCTCTTGCCTCAAATAATTGAAAAGATCTATAAATTTTAAAAAAATTCGGCTTAAAATCAGAAATTATGTTAAAAATTTCACGCAAATTTTGATTCAAAAGCTATTTTACGCTCTGTAAAATGATGCAAACTTAAAATGTTTGAGATTTTTAGTTTATTCTTTAAATGAAAAAATGCCCCCAATTTTTTTCCCCCAATTTTTAAAAATGAAATGCCCCAATTTTTAAATGCCCCAATGAAAAAATGCCCCCAATTTTTAAAAACTCAAATCGAATTTTATGAAACTCGCTTTAACACATTGTATTACCTTTCATAAACGGTGTGAGTACAAAATTTGAGCTCAATAGCTTATCGAGAAGTAGTTTAAAAATCGGTGACGAGTTTAAGATTATAGCTACAAACACCGTGAGTGAATTGATTACAGTTTTTGAAACAAACATGCCAGCTCTTAAATATTACATTTTAAACACTTTGGAAACATCTGTAAATTACTGATATCACATAACTGTTATTTTTATAACATTATTGGTATTATGAAACATGTATGTACATTCATATGCGATTCCCGAGGATTCTGTTCTTTTGTCAAAGTGGCTGCTTTTGAAAATATCGTGATGCTCATTCTATATGCTGCACTATCTATGATACTCATTATCGATATATAATTATCTTCTATTTCTATACAGAAATAGTGGTAACATTGAAAGAGGTGAACAAACGTTTCGCAAATATTTAATTATTTGAGTTATATAACTACTTATAGTTTCCGAAAATAAACAATTTGAGAAAGAAATTTTGACTCATGTTATAAAAAAAACTTTTCTTTAAAATTCCTTTTTCGCCACCACCCCCCAAACTTAATGATTTTATTACTATTCTGATGAATGGAAAATTACGAAAACCGAAAGCCGAGTAGACAATTAAAAGTTTAACTAATAAATACTATACAAATACAACTTTTAATTTTTCGGCAAAATTTTTCGGAAACGAATTTTTATAGATTGTTATAGAAATCGACACAGTTTTATGCCAATTTAGGGTTTTCTTGTCTAATTTTCAGCTGCTTATGAGCGTATTAAAAAAGCTTTCCCGCTCAAAACGTTAATTACTTTAAAATATTCGTAATCGCACTGGATTTTATATTTACAAATTTTTCCTTAATATTTCTTTAAAAAGAAAGGATTATAATTACATATAATGCAGAAAATTTATTGGATTTGGAATCTGCGTAAGGGAACGGAAACTATCATAGAGGAATTTCTAAAAAAAAGATCTCATTCACATAGAACGCAAAAAAACCCTGAACCTATGTCGAATTACCAGAGTTCGCGGTTTTAGCGCTTGGGCACTTGAGGGGGGCGGAGACCGATTTAAAATCTTGTTTAGAAGCCTATCATCTTGATTTATGTAGCAGGTGCTGTAGTTTGAGGGTTAGGATTATTTGAATACAGCAAAGCAAACGAGGACTATCTTCTTTTAAGAAGAGAGATGCCTTCGTAGAGGGCTTTTTAACGAGAAATGTCTCATATTCATGTTACACATAGGAAAAGTCATAGAAAAATACGATGCAGCCAACGCCGTTCGTTCGTCTGGGATTGAATTCAAGACAAACTATCAGTATTTTGCGGTCCATTCATTAGTGAGGACGTCATTTTATAACCTCTCCATCACTCTAAGGGGAGACGAACATACCGGTCTAGGCAATGACCCGTTTTAAGAGCGTTTCCTGAAAGCGAAGCAGACCATTTTGGAGGGATTGGTTAGACAACAATACGGCCGTTTTCAAAGCATTTAGTTCTGAAGGACCGGCTCATGAATGGGTTCAAAATGAGATGGACAATTATTTACATTCGAAAGATAGAAATGTCTTCGATGCGAAAGATAATCGGATCGGAAATGTGAAAGATCCATTAAATGATAAACATGTTGTTAATAAAAGATATTTAGAAAAGAATGCAATCATTAATGACAAAAGAGAAATATAATGAAAATAATAAAATTATAAAAAATGTGGCTAATCCTGTTCATGAAATGGATGCTGTTAATAAAAGATATGTGGATAAAGTTACATTTCTTTTAACTGAAAATAAATTAGATAACAATGGTAATTTATTATTTAAAAAAGGTTAAAAGTTATTATTTTACCGAAGATTTAAAACTTAAAATGGATGTGACCATGATATTAACATTTTTATAGAAACTGATAAAAAGAATCATATATGGATATTAGTTAAAACATAGTAATCCGTAGAATTTTCTATGGATCAAAAGAAAGCTCCCATATCACCATATTTCTATCATGGCACATGTATCTTAAAAGGTAATAAAAGATGAAAAATTATCAGTAAATAATAGGCTTAATATTGGTTTTAATAATTTTTTTAAAAAATAGAAATTATATGATTAAATGGATGATAGACCATCTGCCGAAGACATTTAAAAAATTATTCTAAATAAATGGAGGAATTCAACAAACTTAGAGTTTACCCAAAAACCTTAAAATTGAAAGATTTAGAGCCTGGACAATATGATGCGATGTCAATGAGTAACATTCGTTCAAAATTTGGAGATTGCGTTATTATTATATTAGGTACAGATAATGAACCAACAGATTATTATCTTTCCAAAAAAACATGGAGAACTTTCTGATAAAGCAATAAATCAAATTAAAGATGGAAACTATGTATTTCATTATAAAGGAATCAAAGATGGATAATATATCTATAAATTAAAAGAATTAGAATAATGTTTTTGTATTTTTTCAGGGTGGGAAACCCCTGGATTTCTTTCAATTTTTAGGAAGAATAAATTAGCCCTTTAGGAGTTACTTAATTTGATCATTTTTAAAATGAAACGTGTTCCCTTTGTCATCAATTTTTTCATGAATTTTCTCCTAAATGAATTTTTTTTAAATCGAGAGAAAAATGAATCACTTTTAAAATAAGAATATCCTGGAATAACACTTATTTTTCATGAATTTATATTTGTTTTGAAAATGATTTTTTTTTAATTTTAGAGGAAAAGGAAACTCGTTCACTATTAAAATAAGTGTGTCTTGGTTCGCTCATTTCATATTTCTCATGTATAATAATATTTTAGGCGAATATAAATTGCAAACATTGCATGAATATTTATTCTAAAACATAGCAACTCGCAAGAAAATGAAGAACAAAAGGAAATTTTTGTCTACTAAATGAAAATACAAAAGCCAAATTACCACAGAACTAATTGGAAACCTCATTTTGCTTATAAAAATATGAAATATTGAAGATTAATTCGTTGATTATTTTAAGAAATAGCGGCGACTAATGATAAAATATTCCATTATAATGGAATGAATAATGATGAACATGTACCTCATTACTTTCAATTATTTTTCAAAAATAAATAAGTTATCCTTGATGCGTAAAAGTTCTACTAAATTTGATTAGAGTTTCTGGCTCTTCTTTATATTAATTTTAATGATTTTGTTCCTAACATGTATTTGGAATTCGAAATGCTTCTAAAAATTTTTCATTTGATTGCTACCAGAACAATCTTTTTCATTTTTGTTACTTCTATCGAAAAGTACGAATCGTTTGTTACTTCTATCTATTATCTATTCACATTCGATTTCGTACATTATGATTTTAAAATATCAGATTATTATAATATTTTTTGCTGCTTGCATTTACTTTAAAATAAAAACATAAAAAATGGTATAAAAACAAAAAAGTATTTAATACCAAAAACTTAATGAAAAACTACGTAGAGAATCGCTTGCTAAAAATGCCTTTTTCGCTTTTGTAATTAAATTTAATTTCCGAATATTAATTGCCTAACAATTAAATACACCTATAGTTTATGTACGTTCGAGTTGGTAAAAATTATTTTCTTCAGATAGGTTAGTCTTCAATTCACTAATTTCTGTTATTGGTGATCGTACGGCTGGTAAGGTCTATTCTTCAGTTTTATTGACAGTTATTGAACACCTGCAAGCCTGGTTCAATCAAAAATGAGCGATAGGAAGTCACTTCTAGAAATCTGAGACATTTTACAAGAGTCATGAAACTGAGTTATACTAATAGCTTTGTAATCTGCATTTACAGATGTATGAAAACTACTGGGCAGACAATATCAGATGCTATCTTTCTTTGAAAAAGTCTGAAGAATTCTTTTTTGTGACATTTGTGTTTTTGTCTTTAAGAACGTACGATAATTTCGAAGATACGTAGAACAGTTCATTGCAGTCAATTTCATATTAATCACAATAGGTTTAATTTTAATCTTTACCGATACGCACACAAAAAAATATTCGCAGCTATTGGATTCGTTACTTGATTATTGTTTTGTTCTTAAATGGAAACGGACTTCTTTATATTTGATTCCGCAACTGTTTGCAATTTTCTTTGCTCGGTAATGTTTTAGGCTCAAGCTGTGGCAATAGGCAGCTTCGCGAATCGAATTCCAATACCTTATTCCCTTGAAATTCCAGCATGAAACTCTACTTTTATTTTCTGTGTATATGTTGTTGTTCTCCAGGGAAATGACCATTGGCTATCCGCCAGTCAAGAAAACCTAGCTAATTTTGGGCAGTCAAGTGGACATTACGAGGTATTAAAACGGTCCGATATGAATGTTGTTGTTGCATTTCTGCGGAAAACTGATATCAGCTTTATCCGACTTGTGACTATCAAGTTTCGAAAACTATTAAATTACTAAAATTTTATTAAAGCACAAGATATTGTTTTATTAGGAGCAATTTTAAGTATTGTTTCTATGTTCACATAGTTTCCGCTTTTAATATTCCCTCTGCTTTTTCTTTTCGTCTCTTTTGCCTAAGTCAGTTTTAATAGCAGTGGGATCAAAAGTGGAAGTAAACAGTGCAAGACTATATATGTAGAAAAAAATAACCTGGGCAACTTACGATCCGCCGGCCACCATGCGACTCATTTTGTAATTTCATGTGGCCCATTTGATTTCCGGAAATAAATATAATATATATATAAATGAATTATTAAACGTAAATATGAAATGAACACGTGAAACATCCATGAAAAATTAAACTGAAAATAAATAATGAAAAAAATCTGAAAGCTTTCAGATTTTATATTTCACCCAAAGGGACATTTTTTAACGATTTTTGTGTTACCTTTATTTATAAAATATCATGTTCTTCGCACATAAACCATAAAGTTCAATCCAACAGCAATATTGCAAAATATTTAAAAGAGCATATCTTTAGAATTCCCTATCCACAGTCTCGCGCTGGAGATAAGTGTTTTCCCCCCGTACAGTTTGGTCATCGCTCGCTTTGAAATCGTTGAGTTTCTTAATCAAAAACTCGTAAATGCTTTACGAAATATGAAATAGAAAATTAAACAAATTCCAAACTTGGGCTTTCCAGATGCTCATATTCGGGTATTTACTCAAAGTTTGATAGCTCTAGGTACCGTTGTTTTATCACAATGCGAGAAATATACATACATTTATGCAGATTCTCCATTATTTAATTTCTTTAAATACAATACATAGACCGTAATATTTGGTGGCAACAATTTCGAAAGTGATTCGCCGTTTATAGCGAATCGACGCAAAATGCCAAAACGAAATTAATAGCCGTTTTGAGCTAACGCTCCTTTAGGCTAACAATGACATATTTGTTTGATTTCAAAGTTGCATTAACGAATAGGTATTATTTTTTAAAAATAGAAATTTGTAACATAATTTCGAGGATAAAGCGATAACACTGGCAATGCCGATCCGTAATCCATTATTGAAAAAATTTTATGTGTATACCACATGACTTCCTTGTACGGAATATTAAATTATACGCATTTTTTGCTGCATTTTATTTAAACTTATTTCCTCGAATTTCATTAGATCTATATTTCTCATTCAATTAATTCAGTTCTCACTTCGTGACAAGGCAAAAATACAGAAAACTTTAAAATATGTTTATTAGAAATTGAAAAATGTAGACAAATATGAAACATAAAGACAGTTAATACAGTTAAAGAACAATTTTTACAATTAAAATTAGAGTTTCTACTCAAAAACAAGCCGTTGGCCAGCGTTCAAGGCAAATCTTTCGGTGCACAAAACCGAAAGTTTACTTTTGGTCTCACTAGAGAAAAAGACACTGAAGACGTAAAAACTGACGTAATTTCTTGTGGACGCTTTGCGGAGCTAATATGTGGAATAATTTAGTAACTTAAATGATAATTGCAGAGTAGATTACACATAATTTAAACCGCAATAACAAAAAAAGACGTTATCTTTGTTGTTGTGAAGCTTAATTTCCCTAGATTGGCAATCTACTGTTCAATTAAATTTTAAATGTAAAAAATGGCTGCTATGGTAAAAAATTAGGCTTAGCCGAGGTGCATGCCCTTCGTCCTCCGCTATCCAGAGCTTATCGAAGAATTTAAGGAGTTGGGTGAGAAACATGGTCTTACAGGAGCTAGGTGGCTGTATAATGGCTACAAATTTGGAAACAGAAGGCGCAAGAAACATATTGCAGTGCAAGTATGTATAACAGAGGACGTAAAGCCTAACAGTAATACAATAAGTAAATAGTGCAATATAAGGTACATAAGTAATAAATACGTAATAAAATGAATAAGTAGTGGAATGAGAAAGAGCTCAGAGAGAGAAGGTCTTATATGTCTGACCTGGCAGATGTCCTGTCCCAGGGCTGCAATCGTGATAATAATCTGACATATCGTATGCACAGTCACCCGATTTTGTGTAACAAAGCATCTGTGAGTGTCAACATCGCTGAAGCACTGATGTATGTGAGTGGCTTTGGCTTCAGGGCACTGATAGATGCAGTGGTCTAAGGAACCTTTTGCGCCGCAGACGCAAGTTGTAGTTCCGGAAATGCCGAAATGAGGGAAATAAACAGAAAACAGTCCGTGACCCGTGACAAAGTTGGTGGTTTGTGAGAGAGACATAGGTCTATGAAGATTAACTTTTGGGAAGAAATTGTTTGTACACAGCGCAAAAAAACAATGGGACAGTTCTATACCTAACCTTTCTACTGGGCCGTGCGTTTTTCATGTCTCGAAAGCTCGACTTAGGATATGTATTAGATTTATAAACAGCGTTGTTCTTACATACGTATTTTGGCACAAAATCGGACTTTTTCTGAAATGATATGCCATTTTTTTTCTATATTTCCATTCTACGACTCAAGTTATTCCAAACAATCAAATTTTGTAAAAATCGCACGAAAAAACTTAGCTCTCGAAATTTTAGCTCCTCAATGTTAATTGAATTTGATATATATTTATTAATATCCTTTTTTTATTAAACGGACTAAATTCCTTCTTTCACATTTTAACTTTTATAAAGTTTTCGAAAAAATTTTGAATTATAATCTATAAAATTTTTATCATCATCTTAAGGTAGATGCGTTTCTAAACATACCTTCAAAATTTAAGGTTTTTTTATTCAAAATTTCGTAAAATATACGTGAATTTATATATTTGCGCGCTTTGAAATTTGGCATATTTCTTAAAAGCGATAATAGCACCAATTTGGTTTACGTACTTTTGTTAAAATAATTTGAAAGTTTGAACCATAACGTTTTCCTCTCGTCTGCAATGAAAAAAGAAAAGGAAAATAGGTTGCCATAAATTAAGAAGTTCGCTAAGTAAATTATTCTTGGAGAAAACTGAAAAAAATAAGCCAAGACAAATTTTTGAACTTCTATATACGTTTCGCACCAAATTTTAAAAAATTTAATATTTAGATATAATTTGAGTCGTAGAATCGAAATATGAAAAAAAAAAGGCATGCCATTTCAGAAAAATCCGATTTTGTGTCAAAATATCTATGTTAGGATGATGCTGGATATAAATCTAATATATATCCTAAGTCGCGCTTTCAAGACGTGAAAAACGCAATTTGAATTTCGTTAATCGGCCCAGTTGAACGAAAGATATAGAACTGTCTTTTCTCTTTTTTTTCGCAGTGTACGTCTCCCAGTATCACTTAACTCCTAATTCTGTTGCCATTTTAGGGTAACGTTTTGAAACAGCTCCTTTTTCAAGTAAGAGAGAGGTGCCAGAACACTGATTTCCTCTGCGTTTATGTTACTACTTGCTTCTTTCCCAAGTTTGTCGGCTGTTTCATGGACCAGAGTGCACTGAGATCAAGACCAGTTGTTTATGTTTATGGACACTCTTTTGCAGAAGATGATGTATGTTCACCAATAGTGGAGCGGAGTAGTTATGATTTAAAACTGCCAGAAGAGTGGACATACTGTCTAAGTAAATAGTGATGAAAAGACAGGCTGAAGCCAGAGCGTATTCAATAACCGCTGTTATGGGTAGTGCTTCTGCCTCGAAAACGTTGTTCCGGGATTGTAGATAACCCTTGTAAGTGTGAATTATATGTGCGCCATAGAAAGTACAAAGGTGCTGCCTACTCCATCAGAAGTCTTAGAGCCCTCAACATGTGTGTCCAAGCCCTTAAGACCTGGGTGCGTTAGCATGGGGTTGATAGGGCATTCATACGGCATTCATATTCCACTAGGCTGAATCTTGTGCTGTGAAAACTTGCATCCCGTCTTAGCTGAATGATCCTGGTGTAGGCAGCCTTCTGTTCTGCTCGAATAATGAAGTCCTGCGAAGACAATGGCGGCGTTAGTAGCTGTTGCTCTGTACGCCTTGCACAGGTTTAGAGCAAACGGTCATTGGATTCTGAGCAGTTGTTTTTGTAATCGGCCCCTCATCGGCTGAGCCCAGACGGCAGCTGGGTAAAGGATGATCTTCTCAATAACAGTGGTGTAAAGAATTTTCGAAAATATAAATTAATTAGCTCTGTATGTAATACAATCAACATTTTATGAATGTAGTTTAAATTTAGCATAATAAAAAGAATAAAATATACCAGGCGGCATACCGGCCAGCGTATAGGGACGGCATACCAGCCAGTATGCAGACTTCCGTCGAAACATTTTTAAAGCATCTGGTTTTGACCAGATGTCGCAGCCAGAGTCGTTGTATTGTATCTAATTTATTTTCGATTCGCTGCAGGTCTGTACTATTTTTATAAATGATATATTTATCTAATACGTCTATCTGTCTTGAAGATTAATGTAAGAATATTTATCTTCAAATATTTTTATCAATAACACATGAGAGTTATCTGGCTACAGGCGAATGTTGCCCTGGTGGCTGCAACACATACACAGTGTTTAAAACTGCAACGATATACATCTGTGCAGCAGAACAGTAGTGTATATTCTTACCTCTCATTGACAATAGTAATGTTAAAAAGTTGCTTTTGATTTGTGAGCAGCGCATCTTCCCCATAAAAGAGTTGCATTTTCGAATCGTACATTAAAACTAAATAGTACGTTTTTCCACCTTAATAATTTAAACAGAAGTATTTTTGTTGATTAATAAAGGTTAGTAAAAAATATATCCTAGATATATTTTAACGATATAATTCATTTTGTTTTTCTTAGGATCAAAGATTTTGCTTTGTTGGTGAGTTCGAAAATAAGGCCTGCTTTGGAGAATCGATATCCTTCATAGATATTCCTCAAATGCTTCCGCAGACAAATGTAGAAGAGAAACGAAATCATAATTCTGACGATATCAGTGGCATTATAGGCGGGCAGGAAGGAATATAAATTAATTATCTGGCATAAGAAGTATTTAGAGTATGAAACAATTAGGTCAACATGATTAAATCAAATTTATCCCAACAGACTTTCCTCATCCTAGAATTAAACAGAAAATCTGATATGGACACCACATGACTTCCTTGTACAGAAGATTAATTTATATGCTTTTTTGTTGCATTTCATTTAAACTTATTTCCTCGAATTTTATCAAATGTATTTCTCATTAAATTAAATCATTTCTCACTTCGGGGCAAAGCAAAAATACATGGAACCTCGAAATATCTTTATTAAAAATTTAAAAATATAGAAAAATATAAAGCACCAAATGCAGTTAAAACAATTTAAAAAAATACGATTAAAATAAGAGTTTCTACTCAAAAACAAGCAATTCGGCAAGCGGGTAGGAAAGCGGATTTTTCGATGCACAAAACTGAAAGTTTAATTTTTGTCCGACACAGCAAAACGACACTATTCTGATATGTTTCAAATATCAACAAATATGGCTTCTGGAGTAAAAAATTAGGTTTCGTCGAACTTATACATTTAAATTGTCGATAATACTATAACTATTGCATGCAGATTGACTACAGGTACAAATCTCTTCTGAATCCTTTTTGCAACCCGTTTTGGGGAAAAGAATCTTTTATTCTGCTCTTGCGTATGGATGTCACGCAAAACATCGTTAAATTGCATTCAATAGCTGTCAAAATAGATATTTTCTTTGAAATATGATACCCGAACATTTTAGCGATTACAATACTTTCTTTACTTTGTAAAAGGAAGTAAAAGTGAAAAGGTGGTACTGGAAATAAATGAATTGTTGTAGGCATGCGGCAAATTTAATGCAAATCCTTACAAACGTTAGTAACACTTGCAGAGAAATCAGAGTATATTTATGCCATGTTCGTTTATTTCTCCCTGAACACTAAATGTTGTCGAACTGTGCTATTTAATACACAGCTCGACATTGAAAATGCAACACCAAGAATAAGTGGTCAGAAAATGATAAAATTTGGAAAAAAGAGACAGAAAGCAGCAATAAGTGATCTTTATTCCAAAATGATAGTCAGAGTACAGAGCGAGAACGGCGTCGGCTCAGTAGGATGTAGGACCACGGTGGACAGCGATACACAAAGAAACACCTCTAGGCATAGAGTCAATAAGAGTGCAGATGGTATCCTGAGGGATAACTCTCCATTCCCTTTCAACCATTTGCACAGTTCGTCTTCTGAACGAGGCAGGGGCAGAGTCTGCAAACGGCGTCCAATCACATCGCACACATGTTCGATTCAGGAGATTACGGTGGCCAGGGAAGCATCTGTATACCTTGCAGAGCATGTTAGCAGATGCGAGCACTGTGGGGTCGGGCGTTATCTTGCTGAAACATTGCATAAGGCTGCTGCTGAAGGTAGGGGATTGCCACCGGTTTTAGTACATTATCCAAGTGTCTTTGGCAGTCATAGTGTCCTGAATACGAACTAGAGGTGACCTGAAATTGTAGGCAATAGCGCCTCAAACCATTAAGCCACGTTGTCGCTTGGTGGGGCGTTTCACAGTTACTGCTGGATTAGATCTGTTTCCACGTCGACGCCCCACACTGTTGCTGGATGTCACACACTGTTGCGGCGATTGTCGCTGGATAAACAGAAGCGTGACTCATCTGAGAGCACGACGTTTCGCCATTCTGCCATCCACTTCGCTTCAGTCCGGCACCATTCTAAACGTTGGCGTCTATGCCGTGGGGTCAATGGCGGTCTTCTTAACAGACGCCGTGAGTTCAGGCTACGTTCAACCAATCGACGGAAAATAGTTCTCGTCGACACGGGAATATACAAGGTATCTTGCACATGCTGCAGAATCGCGGTACAAGTGACTTGCGGGACCGCCGCAGCTTGTCGACGACCCACGTGTGCTGACGTCACTCTGGCTGCAGCTGCACTGCTCCTTCTTCCCACATTTCCTTGTTCCAACCATGTTCGCCATAGCCGATGCACCGTGCTCGGATCCATGTGGGTATCAGCTGATATTTGACGTAAGGACCAACTCGCCCTTCTCAGTCCGATCACCATACCCCTCGTAGAATCGCCTATCTGCTGGAAGTGCCTTCGTTGACGGTGACCTGGCATTCTCTCCGATTACACGTATCCTCCACGACAAAAACGAACTTATAATTCGTCTGGAAAAAATAACGACACGAATATTGCCCATTATGCACGTTCCTTCCCTTATATCTTACTTCACGTGCGTCGGAGAGCTGCGGATTTCACATCATTCGCATAACTCAGTGACGTGCGTCTACTCTAAAATTTGCATAAATTTCTGACCACTCCTTCTTGGTGTTGCATTTTCAATGTCGAGCAGTGTATAATTTTATTAAGCCTTTAATGTTTCTGAAATTTTAACTGGGGATTCCATGCGAAACTTTCATTGATAATTAGAAATATGAGTATTGCAGTTATTTATAGTCTCCGAATGCCTTCATATTTATATTAATGGCAAAGAAACACAATTCGAGTGATGACAAATGTGCTGTAAATAGCCAAAGATGCATGAAAGTCCTTAGAAATGTGCAGCATTTTATGCCATAATAATTTTGATATTCAAATTAGCTGCTAGTAATGCCTTTGACATAATGTAGTTCTTTTTCTTATATCTTCCGCACAAACATTAAAATATTTAAAAAGGAAATTATTAGTATTAATAATTTTATAAATGAGATTAAAGAAATATGAAAATATGTTTTGCTTTGAGAAAAGATCGAAATAATTATGCTAACCTTAAATTAAAAGAAAGTGTAATAATTATTTTTTTAAAAAAACAACATTTTGCACTCAAGAATATTTATAAATTGATATCTTCATAATAGAAATTTCTGACGCAAAAATTCTTTTTTTACTGCATCTCAAAGAAACTTGTCATTTAGAAACTTAATTTAATAATGAATGTGAAAAAGTCAAGTAAGCGAATAGCAAAATATTTTCGTGTATAAAAAGTGTCAGAAGTTGATTTAAAAACAAATTCCAATTTTTCCTCCCGTAACTCAATTACAGTTTAAGAAGTTGATGAATACACCATTTGGGAGAACGTATTACTTCAATTTATCTTCCAGAATGCCTTCACTGGTAAATTAACAAATGTAATAAATTGTATCTTCGCGTTCAAGAAAATTGTCAGACTGTAAATTCTTTGGCGCTCCATTTATTAAAGCGACGCATGTACTTTTGCAAATTTTATTTAATGTTACAAAGGTGAAAGATGTTAAAAAATATTCCATCTAATTTTCCTGCCAGAGCAGTATTATAAAATGAAAAATGTACACGCATATATTGAGTAAGGTTTCTTTGATGTTGTTTCTGTTCGATTGATTGTAAAAAAATATGAATTAATAGCTTGTCTTACGAGTTTAAACTCGACCATATTCCAAGTATTTAAGTAAAATAAAAATGAGTTATTTTATTAATTATACCATTACATATTAAATCAAGATCAAACAGCATAACAGAATTAAATGCTAGCATCGAGTTTGTCTTTTTGAGGTACATAATATATCATTTTTCTTCATTTGACTTAAAAAAAAGATCCATTGCTCTTGTTATATTGGCCATATGAGACTGAAAAAGAAGTTTAAGAAGTCTAGAATTTTCACTAGATTTATTTGTTTTAGCGCTACCAAAAAAAAGTATTCTTGCGAGAAATAAAACATTTCTCTTTTTCTCAACCAATCTTTTAAATAGATCTCATGGTTAAAATAAATAATATCATTCAAAAAGCAATTTTTCTTGATTACATTTGTGTTTATTTTGGCCGAGCGGAAGCTGTCACATTTAGTTATCTCAATATTTGATTCAATCTATAAATTTGTGTGCCGTTTTAATACGAAAATAAAAATTAAAAAAAATAAATGGGCATGAAGTATTACAAATAATGAAAGTAGACCTATTATTTACTTTGCAGATAACTATTGTAAAATTAGGTAAAAGATATCAATTGCGTTTTTAATATATAGTTAAATAATAAGCAAATAAATTTAAAAATTAAATTTAAAAATAAATTTAAAAAGCAAATAAATTTAGCGCTTAAACTCACTTCGTATTTACTAAACATTCAGAGTTCTAACCTAACTATGGAGCTCGAAAATACACTCATGTCCATAAATTAAGGATAATGCAAAGTCAGGCAAAGGAAGAGTTAGAAGCAAAACAAATTTGACTTATTTGTAAAGCTTATTTATTAAACAAAAGGTAAAGAGCAAAAAAAGATGCTGTATGTTTGATATTATTAAAAAAATTAACGATTTTTTATCCCTGGAACAAATTACAAAAAAAAAAAACTATTTACAAAAAAACAATATTACATGGTTGGTATGATTGTTAATACATTGTATGTCTCCCAGACGATGCAATACGGTCCGTACAACGCTTAGGCATGCTGAGTATCAAATTATCGATCTGATCTTGGGGGATATTACACCACTCAAAAAGCAATGCCCTCCGAAGTTCCGGTAGACATGTAGGAGGAGGTTGACTGGCTGCAACTCGTCGGCCAAGCATGTCCCACACGTGCTCTACTGGTCCGGTTAGAATGTTGGCAGTCCATACGGGTGATATCTTCCGATTGAAGGCATTCGCTTACGATGTTTGCACGGTGAGGACGGGCGTTGTCATCCATAAACACAAATTGTGCGCCCATGGCGCCTCTAAACAAACGTACATGTTGTTCCAGAATGACGTCCCGATAGATTTGGCTTGTCATGGTTCCAATCTGAACATGCAGGTCAGTCCGGGAACCCAGAATAATTCCACCCCAAACGAGCATTCGTGCACCACCGTAACGTTGTCGTTCAATGATGTTTTCTTGATGGTAAAGGGTACCTGAAACTCTCCATATGAAAGTCCGGCGAGAATCAGACTGCAAGCTAAACCTGGACTCGTCGGGAAACATCACACAATCTCACTGTTGCGGTGTCCACAATGCATCTCTCTACTCCAGGCTAACCGCAGGCGACCGTGAGTTGCAGTAAGTGGAACGCATCTGACAGGTCTACGAGCATATAGACCAATCTGCCCTAAGCGTCTGTACACGGTCTGCCTTGGAATTGTCGTACCAGTGGCCGAAGAGAGCTGACGAGACAGTTCTGAGATTGTGCTCCGCCTGTTTCTTTTGGCAGTAACTGCCAAATACCGGTCCTCATTCGGTTTTGTAACTCTGGGGCGATCTATGCTGTGACGTCTACTCACATTACCATCACCTTGGAATCGTCGCCAAAGCCTGGAGATGACACTCTGGGCAATTCCAAGTTCGTCTGATACTTCCAGTTAGGTACGCCCACATTCCAGATGGCCGATAATTCTACCACGTAAAAAATCATCCAAATGCGTCCTTTGTGTCATAAATATTCGGTTATTGCACTGAAATGCTTATAAAGCGCCTGCGAACAATTTTACTTCTTTGCCTCCTTGTATATCACTCTCTTACACTCTCGTCATTTTGACGTACCAGCGGTGTCATCTGGTTACTTCTTGAAATTTTCATATGAATCTTGAAGATGTGTGATTGATTTTACAGGGGATATATTTATTTTAGAGTTCGATTTCCGCGTGACTCCGAATTATCCTTAATTTATGGACTTGAGTGTAAATATAAAATATCATACACTCAGACTGCTTGTTTATTGTATAACTTGCATCGTAATGTTAGAAAAACTTTGATCTTAACAAAGCATGTTATGGTAATTTTAGCATCAACTCATTACCAAGTTATGTTCAGAGTATATTAGAAACAGAAAATAAAATAGGTTAAATAACAAGTGCGTTGATACTTCATATAAATTTTATTTTAAGGACTGGGAATTCCTTTAGGATCACGTCTAGCAGATACATCTCAGAGAAATTGCTTCTGCATGCATCGAACCAAAGCAAGTAGAAAGAGGATGCAAATGGTACTGCCTGATAGATCCAAGAGGTTTCGTCTTTTGCGGCATCATGAAGATTGCAGTACGCAGTATCATCAAATCAAAAAGTTTTAAGTTGTTCGCAAGTCCTACGTAACAGATGTTTAAATAAAATTTTGTCTCATTGTTAGTTGCAAATTTAGATTTCTACTTCAGGATTTTTGAATCCAGTCTCATAATTATGGCTGATAAAGTATGTTTTATTCATAAATATCAGCCACACTGGAGTGCTGCTTTTTAATAGGAGAAATAAAGGTGAGTCACTAGAATAAAATCTCTCGAATAAATTTTAATAAGAAAGTTATGATTTCCTAATAAAATAAATGATATACGAACGGATTATCTATAATATAATACTTGCAAAAGTTTTAATTGTGGTTCTTGTACCCTTATAAAAGTTGCAACAATGCCATCAATAAAATGTTTTTTCGAGTTCTTGAGGCTTAGTTTCCTTAGAAAAGTAATTACTTAACACGCAGAAGAATAAAATTAATTTCATCGTTTTTAATTTACATATACTTCAGGACTGGTTTGATGCCATTTAATTTAAGTTTTTAGGCATTCTTAAATTAGCAATCAATGGTGCTGCGTGCGTACGGGTTTGTAATGGATTGAATGCACAAGTCGTTAAAAAGTTAATAAAATTTATTCTTTTAACAAGAAATAAAAACAAAATGCTGAAATGTTTCCTCAAAGATATTCATACAACATCACAATATCTCACAGCAGTTATATTTTGAAGTACTAAAACGTTAAACTGAACTCAATTCTAAGCAGAGAAAGCTAATTCAATCTCACCGCGAATTCGCTACAGTCAATAAGAGAACTAAATAAACAACAACAGCTTGCTTAAAACAACTGAATTGAGATGTTTCTCTCCGGCTTTTATAAGTTTTAATCATTCACGAGAACATTCTGGTAAAATCTATTTTCTCGATTTTTCTGGATAGCAAAACAGAACAATTACGAGATATCTATTTATTAAACTGTTAAATATGCATGCTCCTGTATTTTTACTTTGTCGGCGTAGCTTTCTTTTAAAACTAGTCGCGCGCTGCATTGCGCGGGGAAACGAAACAATTTAATTACAATTCTCCTAAAAATAAATGAATACAAAATCCCTAACAATAGTAACCTGAAACATAAAAAGAAATGAGCAGATGGAAGTAGATATGCATTTGAATTGTTTAGTATAAGAAATATACAAAAAGTGAAAAGGACTATAAATATTCTGATAGTTTCTAAGTAACAATAGATTTATCTAGAAGCTAGAAGAAATTTATTGCTCTATGGTTGTTAGTCATTAGCTTATGTCGAAGCAGGAACGACACAGATATATACTCGTCGGGATTCGAACTCCGGACTTTCCGAATACGCGTTCCATCACGAAGGCATGAGGAAAGGAGGGAGGAAATACCTTATATACTTCCCCCTTTAAAAGGCAACTGGGGAAGAGGAAGACCAATCCACCACGTTTTAGTTCGGGCGCCACTGTAGAGTGATTAGATTTCTTTTTATGCTAGAGACGTGAAAAATGTGCCGTGCCCTTGCCGGGATTCGAATTCCGGACCTCCCGAATACTCGTCAAGTGTGCCTCCACTTACAAGACGAAGGCATGCGGAAAGGGAGAATATATCTTGTATGGCCTTGAAATTTAATACTTTATTAGCCTAAAGGGCGTTAGCCCAGATAGGTTATTAATTTTGTTTTGAGATTTTGCATTGATTCACTTTTAAAACTGTTACCACCAAACATTACAGTTGACAATAACAGCAATGACAACGTTGTGCAGAAAAAAGATTTTCATCTTCAACGCATGAGACTGTATATCTGAAATTCTACAGATATGCCCATTTTAGAATTTTTTTGCGATATTGTTATTGAATTGAATTTTATAGTTTAAATGCGAAGAACCTGATATTTAATACATAAAAGTAACACACAAAAGATAAAAAAAAGCCCCTTTGGACGTAATGTAAAATCTGAAAGCTTTCAGTTTTTTTTTTTTTTTTTTATCTTTAGTTTCAAAGTCACACTATTAATCAAATTATGTAAAACAGTTTTTTATTTTATTTTAGAAATAATTTTCTTTCACCTGAAATAAAAGTATCTTATTGCAATTAATTAACAAAACAAATCGCCCAAAAGTTAGACTTTTGATCTTTTAATAGAAAATATTTTGTACGTTGCTCCTAAGCTTTTAAAGAGCACTTTTTATGCAGCTGACTTAACTGTAGATTTTTCAACCTTTCTGGCTATGTCGAGATTCTGCACCCTTATTTTACATTTCACAAATACCAGAACAAAACTTGAATTACTTCTCCAAACCTGAGCAACTAACTCTCTCCACTTTTGAATTTGAATTCAGGCATCGACCACCTTTCGATCAATGGCCGCTGGGGGGACGACCCAGTTGGTTGCAACCGCGGACATGATCTATTTTGAATAAAAGCTCACTTAGGAAGAGATTTTCGGGAACTTACGCGCGACTGCTGCCCAATCGGAATAGAAAAGCTCTCTGCGCGGAAGTCTCTCGCCGATTTCCATAGAATTTTCGATCTCGCGTGACTCGATTCGAATACTATATGACGACATTCTGAAGTTAAATCCGATTCCTTCTGCACAAGTTACTTTCCGCAGTGTCCTCCATTTCAAATGTGGAAGTATTTGTGATCGTGTTGCTTTACCTTTATTCTTCCAAGAACATGACTTTTAGCTGGGAGAACTGGCTAGAGCTTAAGGATTTTTCGATGGCTGTGTCCCAATGAAATGCTATTGTAAGCTTTAGTTTGGGATATGCTGAGATTCTTGATATGTTTATGAGAGCACTGTATGGCCATTTACATTTAAAGTTTAAGATCTCGAAGAAGATTTTCTGGTTGGATTTAGTGATACGTAATAAATAAGAGTTATGCATGAGACTTAGGGAATAGTATTTTCTTCAGCTACCGTAGAGGAAAAATATACCAAACACACTTTTTTTTAATTTTTACAGTTTTAGTTAAATAGAGTAAACATGTATAGGGCATTTTGCACGTGCACAATTTAGTTGAATGAAAGAAAAATATATTTTTGTTACTTTACTGTTATCTGTACCGGATTCAGAAATGTATGTATGCATGTACGTATGCATATGTGAATG
>KK118419.1:726649-744415 GCA_000611955.2 Stegodyphus mimosarum
GAATGCATGTTACGTGCGTGTGTGGGTATGTGTGTGTGTACACATACACATACACATATACACTTATATACATAGATATATGCATTCATAAACCCTTTTCTGAATCCTGTTCTGATAAAAGAAAATTATCATTTTTTTTTAAGTAGGAAAATATTCTTAGTTATAATATGACTAAAAATAATAAAGTCATAGGAGGAAGCATATAATAGCTATATTGGTAATAATAATAGAGTTCAGGAGCAATAAAAATCATAGAAATGCACTTATATACATAGATATATGCATTCATAAACCCTTTTCTGAATCCTGTTCTGATAAAAGAAAATTATCATTTTTTTTTAAGTAGGAAAATATTCTTAGTTATAATATGACTAAAAATAATAAAGTCATAGGAGGAAGCATATAATAGCTATATTGGTAATAATAATAGAGTTCAGGAGCAATAAAAATCATAGAAATGGCTGATATAAGAATTATTAAGTTCATTTATTTAAACCAGGGATGATGAACTAATAGCACGCGCGCTATTACAACTTTCAAAACTATCTCCCTTCCGCGCAGCGATCGTCGCTAGCCCTGTCCTTTCGTCCAAACGAAGTGGGCATATGCCGATGGTGGTGACAGGGGTGAGAATTATTCAAGCGTTTGGTTTTGTTTGGTGAACGCTTAGTTGAACTGCAATTACGCGTACATTTTTATCGCTTTTTAACTACTTCTGTTACCACAACTGTTTGCTTAAGTTTGTGAGAGTTATATTTACAGCTTTAAGTCTTATTTAACATGGCTATTTTAACAAAAGTAAAAACTGCAAGATAGAGAATTTCAAACTTGGTGGACTGAGAATGCCATAATTAATTTAATTAATGCCATAAAGCGGTGTCCTTTCTATGTTCTGGAACAACTGTATGAAGAACATCGGCTGTAGAACAGCATTATGAAACAAATCACAAATCCCTTTATCAAAAATGCGAACCAGAACAAAAATTCATTGCACGTGTTCTAAATCTGGTCGTGCAGCTGTTTTTCGTCGATATTAAGTAGTAAACTACAACAAGGAAGACTCAATTTCGAGAACATAAATTCTATAGATACTTAAGCACTATATGAAACTTTGAAGAAATTTAACAGAATTCTTTTATTACTGAAAATTTAGCATATTTTTTCATAAAGTTCATATTTCTAAATAAAGAACATTACAGTCTGGTTAATCTAAAGGACTCCGACCAAATACAGTATTTTCTTAAAATCTATTTGTAACTTTTGCTTCAAATTAATGAAATCCGCGAAAAAATTACAAAATCTCTTACAATAAATTTCTATAATAGAGACATCTAGGAAAAAGCATAAGAAAGCTGACACTATTTATAATGCATATTAAGAATTTCTGTTAGTTTCCAATTTCGAAATATTAAATGTTAAAAGGAAATTCTTAACCACAGTGAAGTAAGCCAAATATATAAAAGATTAGATGCACTTTTCATCCTTTTATCAGTGTTCTCTATCTTATGAAATGTTATGTCATTTGTATTTTGCTTAAAATTTCAATCGAAATAAGATCAGTATTTATGCATCATATCTCTTCTTTTCAGAAGAACTGCACTGTTTTTAGATGGAAGCAATTATATATATATGCTATATCGGAAATTCTAAGTAAACATGTGATTATGAGTAAATAAAAAAAACCCGAATAATTGCGCTAAAGCTTCAAAGTAATAAACAAATAATTTATTATTACAAAAGTTTTTTTTTTTCCAAAGTTTCATATACAAAGAAATATAAATTTAACTAATGTGATGAATTATTGGAATAAATTTGAGACAGCATTTTAAGCATAAGTAATTTAGATTTCTATTTTAGTAAAAATATTTTAATAAGCTGTATAGAAATATTATTTTAACCTGGAAAAATTCTAAAACGTAAAATTTAATGTGTTAAAAAGGTAGTCATTGATATTGACCGTAGATTAATTGACTTGTCAAGGGGAACAAACCAATCTTCTATAAGATAACAATAGAAAATTAAGTGAGAGTGTTTCTTCTTTTTACCAATTAAGGATCGAATTAGTTATTTTGCTAGAGTTAAATCATAAGCTACGAACAAGACTCAAAAAAGAGAAAGATAATTATTCTTCTTGAAACAAAATACTTGTTATAAACAAAACCGAACAAAATAAGCAAGATTTTTCTTTTGAATTTAATGTACTAGTTAACGAATTAAATTAAGTGAGATCCTCACTTTAGAAAAAAACATTTTCCGACACTCTCAAAATGTATTGAAAATAATAAAAAAATATTGATGGCCGTACAAACTAATGTGAAATAATTGAAACATGGACAATAAGTGATATTCGGAAACAATAGAAATATGTACAAATTTATACATTTTTTTTTAGAGATACAAGCAAAATTAAAAGTGGATGTTTAAATACAAAGGTATAAATCGAGGCCAGAAAGGAAAGTAAAATGAACTTATTGTTTGAAAAATTTGAAACGAAACGGCTGTAAATGTAAAAATAGTCAGTGATGGAATGTAATGAGGTTGTATTAAGTGAGAGAAGGTAGTGGTTGTTTGTTGCTGACGTAATGTATTCTGCTTGAGATAGTGAAGCCATAAAGTTGGTTAGATAAACTTATTGTTTAATTAAAGTTGTCGTTATCCACTAGTTTCTTATTATTTTTTTTTGCCAAACAGAAGAAGGTATCTTTTCACTGACAAAGGGCTATTTACCAGACTGAGAAATATGAAAGAGGCCCATGAATTAGTAAAAGGACAAATTGCCAGAAAAAAGTTGCAGTTTACATTATATACAAAACTGAATTACAAATCTTTACTTAACAGGTTTCCACCTTATTCGCAATATTTCAGATTTAGCAATAAATTATGGTAACCCGATTAGTCAACAAACTTAAATTGATTTTTTAACGCCTATTTTTACACACAAAAATTCAAAAGTAAAATTAGGGAAAAATCCAACTTTAAGAATTTTGAAGAACTCAGGCGAAAGTTCCTTCTTCTTCAAAGAACAAAAATATTCTACAGCCCATTTTGCAGAATTTGTTCAATGAAGAAAAGAACGCCATTCCGAACTCTCACAAAATCACAAGAGTTTTCTGAAAAAATTAAAGCCAGCCTAAGCTGGATATATTTCTAGTACCAACTGGACAAAAGTTAAATATCCGAATGATTATTTATAGTGAAAAGTTGTTAAAATAATTTTTCACTAAACGTATAAACACAAAAGTATTTAATATTTATAGTAATAGATATTAATAGAGTGTATACAAGGTGTAAGTTATGAATTTAATGACGGACAAAACGGTCTTTGGACGGGAAAGTGCACCTAATGCAACAACAGTTTGTAGATTGTTAAAAAAAATTTTTGAGGACCTAGTTTAGGCAGCAGACATTTTCTATCCAACCGGTAAAAACATCGCAGTTGTACGCGACGTTGTAATTAAAATTACCAAGACTTCCAAACTTAGAATCTTCGTAAAACTAATAGCGAAAGAACCTTTTCATTCAGTGTGTACCATGCGTAGACTGGATATGCGTAGACAGCGACACCACGCGTAGACTGGAACGGACCTCCCACGGAAAACTTTACCGGAACGTGGGCCTACGTAGAGGAAGTTAGCCGGAGAGGAATCCAACTCGCTGGAAACGCGGACACCGCAGCTATCAGAAGAAGTAGGGATCCAGGTGCCTAGCGAAACAAAAAGCAGACAAAAGGAAGGAACAAAAATGCGGGATATTTTCAAAGCGAATGAAACCGCAATAGGTAGATAAAAAGATTATTGCAAAATTTCATCAGAAATGTGAGAGACTGTAGAGCAGGAGAGCAACATTATTTTTCTTTTTCTTAAATCGAAATTTTTACCAGTTGTAAGTGCGTAAAAATATTTTCCATTTCATAAAAATAAAGTACTTTAGTGAGCATATTAAATCCGGAGTTTTTTTCGGATCTCCTTTACATATATACTATTCTTAAAGAAATATATCGCTGCTTTTCAAATATCGCCATTTTTTTTCTGTTTTCAATCCTCGCCTAAAAAAGTATAATAATGCGTTTGCTGATAAGGCAGCTTAAAATTGACCAAAAGAAGAAAGAGTTTATGAGTTTTTTCATTCCATCTTTCGTTGCACAAATGTTCAGATGTACTGTTTCTGCCAATGCAAGAAAGCTCTACTTATTCCGTGGGCTCAAGTGCAAAACGGAAAAAACGGCAAAAATAGCTCTAAAACTGAAGAAACAAATTCCTTTTCTCCTCCTTTTTTTGTCCAAGGGAGAAAAAAAATTATTTTCAGTAATAGATTTTATCAGCGGGAGAAAAATTGCTGCCTGACACAAGTCCGAATTTACGGGCGGAAAGTTTAGAGACAGAAAAATGCAAGTGCCCAAAAAGAAATAATAAACAGTTCGTTACTCTTGAAGTCTCCGGAAACCATTTCTCTTGCGATCGTTGCGGAAACTCATCACAAAACGAAACGGTGAAGGGCAAATGTTTTTCTAACCGTAGGAAATGAAAGGAAAGGGTGTTCCTATTTTGCTTTTCGCTACGTGAAATATTTGACTTAGAGAAATATTACCTATCAAAGTCACAAATCTTTCCATATTACAAAAATAAAATAAGGAAAGACATCGAAGCTACCTGACTTATAGAATTGTCACTCTTATTTCCAAATAGCGATGAAAACACTTTTCATCTGTGTAAGAAATGCAATGGAATATTAGCACTAGAACATCTTTTTTTGGCATAATTTCGGTGAAAAGACGTATTTCGCATAACATTTTTCTTAATAAAATCAATCGTATAAAATGTATTTCATGGACTAGAATTAGCAGTAAGTTCGTCATTATAATCCAGTGATGTGTAAGCTTGTGAAGCTTAACTTTAATATACAGTCTTTCCATATTTACAGTATGTATATCTGTAACTTTAAACTTACATTGGTTTATTCTCAGGATTAATTTGACCTTCTAAACTGGCAAAAGAATTCTAGTCTTATGTTTACTTATCAGTAACAGAAACGATAATTTAAAAACCTGAATGATTTATTTAAGCTTCTACTCCGAGTTACAGGATTATACAAAATTAACTTCAGCTTCTTGCAGCTGCATAGACAACAATGGCTCATATTATCTACAAATAAAAAATTTAAGTTAAGATTAATTTAGCTCCACTATATCACGGTTATTAGCTTAATTTTAGAGGAAGTGATTACCCGGATCTTCGCTAGAAGCAACATCTCTAAACGACCTGCGACATCGCTGAGGGCAGACAATGACTGATGATATTTCCAATTCTCTCTTCTAAGCTTGCTGTTTTTTAATCTAAAATTCACTATATTTACATATCTTGAAGATGTAGACGAAGCAACAATAACGTTGCATATCTTGTACATATGAATTTTTTTTCGATGAATATATAGTTCGTGTAAAATGGAATTCATATGCAAGTTTTAAGGGTTATTGAAACTTTTACGAAAAATATAAATCTTAATAGAAATCATATTCAAGTTTTAAACATTGTTGAAACTTTCAACGAGAAATATAAATCTTAATGGAATGCAAATCCAAGTTTTAAAGGTTACTGAAACTTTCAGCGAGAAATATTAATCTTAATGGAATTCATATCCAAGTTCTAAAGGTTATTGAAACTTTCATAGAGGAATATAAATTTTTTCACTATCATAGTTGTATTACCACTTTCCATGCTTATTATCATTAAAACCTCTTTACTTGAATTAGAAATCAATGGATGTTTAGACGGAAGTAACAAATTACAAATATAAAGAAGCATTTAGCTTTAAACTAAGCAGGTTTTGTTCAGTTACTTACTTTTTCTATCTTCACTAATTTCCATTTCCTGCCAGAATGATGTTTGATTTTCGCGTAGTAGAGTAGAAAGATATTATTTATGCTGATATAGATAATATTTTTCACAAAGTAGAGTAGAAAGATGTTATTTATGCTGGTGTCTGAGTTACTTCAGACATAGCTTGTTTTGCCTTTCGGCCACGTTGTTTCGCTGATTTAAGCTCCCTCTTTTACGGCCGTGAATGTTAATTGCCGGTTTGTGTACATCAGTGGTGGGACTAAGAGCCAACCTGCATTAATTATCTCTGTGCAGCTTCCAGCTGATTATTTAACTTAGTTTTAATATTATTACTCTATTTTGGGTTGCAGCCAAAGTGATGGCTAAGTTTGTAAGCACCAAGAATGCCATTTATAAATGCTTTCTTGAGCTGAATTAAAGAGTCTTTTCAACCTAAGGAAAAGTCGCTTCAGAATTAAAGTAAAGATCTAGCCAGGAACGTAAAGTGAATTTCGCTAGAATCTTATACCGTCGTTTCATACTTTTACTACTCGATAGCGCTGTCATCGGCTTAAAGTAGTTAATATAAAAAAGGATTATTATACAAGGATTTTAATGAATCCATCTAGAGTAATTCCATAAAAATATTTCACGTTTTTTCCTAAATCAAAAATATAGCTTTCATTATTACATCAATTGCTTCATTCACACGATTCTAGATTTTAGACGCAAGAGAACCCACATAGCACAAAAACACCCCCGAGATATCCTGAGGATGTTGCTCGCGGGATATGCGCACATCCTACGGACATTCCGGAATATCACCCAAACCTCCTAAACGCACCCTGAGTGCTTAATGTCACATCCCAGTGTATCCTCAGGACATCCAACCTAAGCCCCTTCGACAGCGTATGGGATGTTGTTAGGATGTGAAATCCTGCTTACTACATCCTCACGACATTCCGGAATATCCCACTAACCTTCTAAACACATCCCATTATATCCTCAGAACATCCTATCTAGGTACCATCGACGCGTATGGGAAGTTATTAGGATTTGAAGTCCTACTTACTACATCCTCAGGACAAACCGTAATATCCCAGTTTTCTCCTAAACGCATCCTCCCGAGTGCTTAATGTCACATCCCAGTATATCCCTAGGACATCCTATCTAGGTCCCATCGACAGCATATGCATATGGAATGCTATCAGGATTCGAAATACTAGTTATTACATCTCGGAATATCCCTTTAGCCTCTTAAACATATACTCCCGACTGCTAAATGTCACTTCCCAGTATATCCCTAGGAATCTTCCTTGCTTTCCAGTGAAAGTGTGCGAAAGTGTTGTGATGACCTAAAAACCTACTTATTTTCCAGATAATCTCAGGTCTTCCTTCTGTACTTGCTATGGAAAAATAAGAAATGTTGAGAATAGTTATACAACTTATTTTTTTAATTAGAATTTCAATTTATTTAATAATTTGTAAATATATCTAAAACTGAGCAAGGGACTTAAAACGAATTATTAATGCAAAATATTACAAGAGAAAATTTTGCTTTAAATATTAAAAATCTTTCGATCATTTTTAACCATTCAATAGCCCAAAACTGAATTCTTCAATATATTCATAATTAAATTATTCTTCAAAATCAGTTATAACGTCACTTAATTTGTATTGAAAATTCAATAATAAAATTAAGTAGTGGACCAGATGAATGTAAATTTTGAAATTCTGAACTTAAGTCGGTTACGTTGATTGAATCATTATTGATCGCTACAATAAAATGGTTGAACAGCTCATGTGCTCGTCTTGCTATTTGCTGTAATGGAGCAGAAGGTTTTCTAGTCAATTTTTTACAGAAGACATATAGCTTTCAAATTTAAATGCATTATAATTAGCTAACGGCCCAAACATTTTTAAATCTTCGCAAATTCGCAGTAGGCCATGAGCATTATGAGAAATATGCTATTTTCATAATAAAGCCCAGAATTTACTACAAAGAAATTTAATAGAGACTATGCGTATTCATGAATTGCCGTATGATTCTGTATTTTGCATAAAAGTCTAATCGAAATATGAAGTAGTAAAAAATGATCATAAAGCTTTTTGTTTAAAATTTCTTTTAAAACCACTGGCCAATGTGCAATAAAAATTGTCGATATTCTGTAGCTTTCCAATGTTTCAATTCTTTAGGGACTTTGGTTTTCTCACAAATTCAATTGGTGCATAAGGCATTAAATTGGCCAAATTTTTAAAAATTAATTTAACATTTTTATGTGGTAATCGTACTTGAAATCTGCCTCCGCCTATCCCAATAGTAATTCTTTTTCGAACTAACTCCTAAGCACACAAGGCGCATAAAGTCTAACGGAATATTTAATAGTCTTATATTTGGAATATTCCTTAAAATGGGATAATCATTGCGGTAATAGTCATCAGTCAGTTCTTCTTGAGACCTTAAAAAATCGGTATTTTGACATAGTTCACCAACAGATCCTGAAAAACATATCCTATTGCTAACATACTTGCAATCAATATTGCACATCGAACAACTTGTCTATCCAGTGTGACCTTTAGTACACAAAATATATGATTTTGTTGCAGCGTCACATACAATACATTTCACAGAAAATTTTATTTTATTTTCATTTCCGAAGTTATAACTTTCATTAGATAATTTCACAGTTTCGTCCGTAATTCTGTTAAAAATTCATTAGCTTTTGGTTTTGAACTGAATAATATGCACACACGATAAAATTTTGAACTACTATAATATGCACCCACGATACGTTTCTAATATATATAATATTATAATAATATTCACGATAATAATAATAATAATATTCACGAAAATCGGGCAAAGTAGATTATTATTTGATTTGAATATGGATAAACTATCAATATTTGTTGCTATTTCTCTACAAGATAATTGAGGCAAAATTTGAAGGCTACGATTTTTTTAATTTGATTTTCTAAGTATACATAGTTTCCATTCCCCACTCTTTTTATTAAGGCATTCCTAGGAATGTTCACGATTGTACGCTCACCACTCGGTAAAATGTTAAAGCATTTATGATCCTTCAGAATTTTTAATAATGCACTGAAAGCGTTCTGCTTAATTTGGAATTTTAAGCTCTACTCCATTAATTCCAGAAACGAGTTCTCACAAGTAGTGTGATTTGAAACATTGTATGAAATATCTTTCATTTTTTTTTCTGTTCGAATGAAATAGATTCAGTACCTGTCTTACCAACTTCAAAATAAGCGTTATAGGTCAAAGTGCAAGGTATATGAGTTCTGATAATTTTTGTAGAATAAAGGAAAAATTTTGTAACTTACTTTTCGCACTTTTTCATTGAAGATCGTTCTGTAACACTTGTTTGTGAAGTCAGCTCCTAACTGGAACACATGGAACGACGGTAATTAACGTTTAAGCTTCAGCAGAATAGCTGAATTCTAGAAATTAAAAAGTAAATACGCCTACTTTCCCACTTCAAGGATATCACTGCTACGGAGCAATTAACACGGTTGGGGGCATTCTCCGTCGAAAGTGACTTCAGATTTCAGATGAATTTTCTGCCTCTGCTTTCTTTGTCGTGAAGGGATGTTCCCTTGTAGTGGGTACAGAGAGGGGAAACCTGCTACAAAGACGTTAATGAAAGAGAAATCTTGTGGCATCCGCTACAGAAAAAGTAGAGGTGTTAAATTCTGAGCAGAGCTCAGTTTCTCAAAGCAAAGAAAAGGGGCTGTTTTACGAACATTGATAATAATGGAAACAAAGATTTAAGAGTTTTAACTTCAATTGTTATTTATAGCATAAAATAAAGTAATAAAATTGCTGAGTTTAAAAATGGCATTTAATTTCAAAAAATTCCTTTTTTTAATTTACAGTTTGAACATTTATTTAATCCGTTATCTAGTTTTGAGTTTTTATAACAACATTTAACGTTTACAGTCATTTTCTTTCCCATCAGTTGTTTCCCCCAGTTTCACGGTCTGTGTTCTTTACCTTGAAGAAAGGTGTCTTACTGCATTTTCTGGATGTTACAAATAAATTAATAAAGCAGTAATTATTAGTCCAAAGGGATTTAGTCCCGAAGGACTATTACTTTCGTTTGGGCGTTTTGCGTTGAATCATTAAAACGTTGAATCACTTTTCAAATTATTGCCACTAAATGTTATCGCTCTGCATTAAATTTTAAAAAATGAAAAATCTGCATAAATGTATGCATGTTTTTTTTTGTTTTTTTTTTTTTGACGTAGCTTTCTCTTCAAAAATCGTCTGCGTGCGTTGCACGGGAAAATAAAAAGGAATTTTAATTACAGTTTTAAATAAATAGCCAAATAAATGTGAAATTCGTAACAATATTCTCTAAAACTTTAACGAATTTTTCATTAACAAACTCAAAGATTTCAAAGCCAGCAATACCAACGTTGTACAGAAAAACATTTTTATCTCCAGCGCGTGAGAGCGTGTACCGAAATTATTTCTAAAGATATGCTCAATTTAAAATTATTTTGCGATATTGCTGTTGAACTGAATTTTATGGTTTAAGTGCGAAGAACATGGTATTTAACAAATAAAGGTAACACACAAAATGTTAAATAAACGTCCCTTTGGACGTAATTTAAAATCTGAAACATTTCAGATTTTTTTTCTTTTTTTTGTTAAATTATGATGAGTCATGTAGCATTGTCGGCATAATACGTAAGATTGGAGAGGGCTGGATATATTTTTTTCGCCCATTGTTCAGCACAGACCGGATATTTGTATGGCTAAAGAGCTTTTTGAGGTAGCAAAGTGAGGTTTTAAGAGAGTAAGAATTTAATGTTACTTCTTCCCATTCTTAAACCCATTTTCCTATTATAGAAAGGTAAAAAATAAGTTACTTCTTACCTCAGTCGTTTTGGAAGACTAAAGCACTAAACATTCATCCATTACTAATATAATAGTGTAAGAGATAAAAAAAGTATTTTTTTTCTTTACAAAGTATAGCTATAGGGAAAAAACATGAAAAATCTCATGCAGCCAGTTCATTCCCCCAGAATCTTGTCGAACTACCAGGGTTTAGCGGTTTAATTCTCTGCATCCTGAAGGCTTATTTACTTAAAGTACATCATGGCCATTTGTTCATAGAAAAAATGTCTTCTTGAAAGATTTTCTGAGCGAACCTGTGATGTAAATAATGTTTGGGTTGAAAGATATTAGCAAAATATAGCAAATAATATTTACAAAATATATTCTGTAGCAATTGAATTTATTCTTAAACACGCTTTCAATATGAAACTGAAAACGGCTGAAAACACGTTTGCTAGTTTATGTATTCAAAGAAAAAGACATTTTACTCACTGACCTTCGTACGTTAGTCTGAAGAAGTTTTAAACTCGATGAACATCATTTCTGTAACAAGAACTTTCTGGCTGTATAATCTATTTTGGATTTAGTGACAATATCCTTAATTGAAAAAATTTAAGCTTAAACCCTAACGTAAAAATGTTTTTCAAAAATCATCCCATGGCTTAAATCCCCTTTGAAGATCAACTGATGGGAAAGAAAATGGATATGTAAGGCAGTTGTGCCACATAAATCTCTTCACTATTTTGATTTTCTGCAAAATTCTAAGTTATTTCTGGAGCTGTAGAAAAAGGTTTTCAATATTTTGTACTGATTATATTCTTGCAAATTTAAATTTTGTTATTTATTATTTTAAAATATTTTCTTGTTTATTCACAGATATTTGTTATTTTCTGTTTTTCTATAAGTTACATTTGAGTTTTTCGAAGAAGACATTCCCAAATCTTTCTTAAACTTACAGCACATGTGAAACATCGAGCAGTTTGAGTAGCAATTTCGTCTTCAGCATCATCATGGCTTTCAGCCACGATTTTGTCACGGGTAGACTAAATTTTCCTTAATTCAGTTGTTAATAAATTTTTATCAGCATCGACGAAATCTCGAAAATTGATTAATTCTTAAGCCGCACAAAATCACAGAAAATTCTGTTACAGCTTCACATTTTGTGATGGTTCACCATTTAAACTAAAGAAATGTTTCCTTATTAGGTACCTTCACTGACTGAAAGATTTCAAGATTTAATGTTTGAACTCGACGAGCACAGGTTGCTGAGAAGGAAGATTATGTTATTTTCATTTTAAATATTCAAAACTAAATAACATTTTTGAATAATGTATTTTAGCATACTAGTTTTTGAATGACATTTTCTAGTGTTATCGCAGGTCTACCAGTGGTCCGATGTTTAAGACTGCTGAATGCTGGTAGTTTGATGAGCTTTTCCTTATTTCATCCCATTTGTAATGGCATAAAGAGGACGTTTCTCTAAAAAAATCTTTCACGAAAGCATTTCGGTTCTGATGTTCTTTGCAACATGCATTTAAACAACAAAAGAAACTTATGTACAAGAACAATTAAGTTTCTAAAACATTCCTGTGAATATAATCATATTTTTTTAAAAAAAAAGCTCGGATATTACAAACAGTTTAATGTCTGTTGAATTCACTTGCATCATTTTGTTCTGATTTTTCTTTGCCGAACTCATTGTTAAGAAAAGTAACCGAACGATACTTAAAAGTAATACTTCTAAAAATAATGCTTCTTTAAAGTAATACTAATAAAAGAATGGATGAAAATCGGTGCAATATATTGATTATATATTAATTTTAAGTACCATGACTTACAAACAATCAATACCGCAATTAATAACAAAAGCTTTAAACTATCTTGAAATAATAATAACCTACTAATATTTGATTACATGATATGTTTGAAATTCGTAAATAAAAATTCTTTTGAAGATTGATTTTTGTTACGACATAAAGCATTAGATTGCGCTTGCGTATTTTAAACTCTCAGAGTAAGAAAATAAAAACTATTATATTCGCATGTACAGAGGATCCAAATGCGATAAAAACGTTTTCATGCATTTCTGTAGCTTAATTTCTGTCTAGCATTAAAAGATAATTTTCGGTAAAAACAATTTTATGGAACGCAAAAGAGATTACCTTTACTTTTAGAATGGGACACTGATGTTTTATTTTTCCTCCTTAATACGCGATCAGTTATTTTGGGTGATCTAAAAAATATCCAAAACTCACAAGCACTAAAGATTTAAAATAAAAAAAAGATTAAAAGAACTTTGCTGAAACGTTCGGTAATTGCACGGTTTTTCCTATAACATTAATCGTTAAAAATAAAACACGTGTTTCAAAGCGCTGATTAAAATCTTTGCAAACCTAATGTTTGGGTTAAATCTCCATTTGTGAACACGATATTGATTATGCATTTACATCAGGGTTGGAAAAGTTTATTTTGTATTGTTTGAGCAAGGATCTTTAGATTGAAATTTCGAATTCTTTATTAAAATCGATATGAGTTATAGGCTAATTCCTATTCAGGAATTCATACCGAAAAATCATCTTTGAATTTTATTATAATAGATTAATTATTTTGCTGTAAACAAAAAAAAATGCAGAAAGAAGTAATTATTGTTATTGAAATTAAAATAAGTACCCAACAATAAAAATGAAATTAAAGTACTTTTGTTTTGTCAAATATTAAACCAAATTAGATCTCATTATAAATTAAAGGAAACATCATGAAGATTTTCAATTTTTTGTTTAAGAAGAGCAAAAAAAAAATAATGTTGGCTCCTTTATTTTTCATATAGATCATAGTTTCCCACAAAGAAAACTAGTTATTGCAAATTAGTTAAAATTACTTATCAAAAATTTCCTTCTAACCAGAGAACATCTGAACAGTTTGTTATAATTTGTTAGCTCCCGAGGAACTGCTGAAATAGCTTTATTCTTCTTCTTTCTGCATAAAAATATATTCTGCGAATTTTTGAGCAACTTATGGTATAATGTGATGCTTGGTCTTTCCATGTATACTAATACACTATAATTAATTGTCAATACTGTAGAATTTATTAGCCTACTTGAGTTTCTTTTACACCCTAAAATGTGTCAGCTGTAATTTTACATAATTATGTAATTATGGTAAACATCAAAGGTTATTTTTTCATTTGCCATATTTTTTTAGAACCTCACCCAAATATGTTCCAAAGTCCTCTAATAAATTTCAGCTACAAAAGACGATAATGAAACTTGGAGCGAAAGCACATTTTTGATAATTTAAAAAATAAATGACTTCCTGGGAAAGTTACATTTAGGAACCATTTAGGAAAACATTTAGGAAAAATGTTACTTAAGTTTAGTTTATTTTTAAAAATATTTAAATTTTCTTTCTGTTCCGTAAATTTGCAAACTTGTGAAGGTAAATAAAATAAATTCTTTTCAACTGATTCCATTAAATACAAAAATGCTTTTTCTCCACATAGAATTTAAAAAATATATATGATACCTATCAATTCTGCATCCGACGCAAGCCTTGTGTATCCATTTAGAGCCTGGTCTGCCCGTTACATTAGCCCTGAAGCTTTTTGATATTGTTTGAATCCTTAAAGAATGACGTTGGAAGTCCCCCAGCTGGAATGGTGTGGCAGCTGGAAAGAGCTCCAACTGAGTTTGCTTAAAAATTCAAAAATTGAAGAGAAATAAATTGAAAAAGTACTTAGAGGGAGCAAACTTCGAGGGGTGTTGTTAATGCATTCAAAAGCAGTTTCCAATGGTGAATCAGGAACTATGCTGCAGAGAATTTTACAACACAGAGCGAGCTAGCTTAAGAATAGTCTGGAACGGAAATGCTGTTCTTGATAAACTTTGCATTTGTTTTTACTCTCGGAAATTATAATTATACAATAAATATATGATAAGCATCATGCATTTTACCCTTTCTATTACTTTCAGACATATGTACTAATACTTATTTTTGCATTTTATACAGCAAAATTTAGCTTGGGGAATCCTTATGCCAGGATTTCCAAAACTTTTTTTTTTTGTGACCCGGTTGCTTGAATAACCTTCATCGTGACCTAGTAAAATGTTGATGGCTTACTGGTAACTAAAACAAATTTCAGTGTTCAAATATTTTCCTTTATTATAAGAGTAACAAAAATACACATAAAAATTTACAACAATAAAAAGTGTCTTAATGGGAAGTGTTTTCCTCCCCGCGGGCTATAGGGACCAATTTTTTATACACTGCTTATCTAAAATGCAACACCAAGAAGGAGTGGTCAGAAATTTATGCAAATTTTAAAGTAGACGTACGTGACTGAGTTATCCGAATGATACGAAATGCGCAGCTCTCCGACGCACGTGAAGTAAGATATAAGGGAAGGAACGTGCAGAATGGGCAATATTCGTGTCGTTATTTCTGCCAGACGAATTATCGAACAAAGTTGTTTTTTGTCGTGGAGTATACGTGTAATAGGAGAGAATGCCAGGCCGCCGTCAACGAAGGCACTTCCAGCAGATAGACAATTTTACGACAGGTATGGTGATCGAACTGAGAAATGCGAGTTGGTCCTTACGTCAAATAGCAGCTGATACCCACATGGATGCGAGCATGGTGCGTCGGCAATGGCGAACATGGTTGGAGCAAGGAAATGTGGGAAGAAGGAGGGGTGCAGGTGCAGCCAGAGTGATGTTAGCACGCGTGGATTGACGCATCCGCCGACAAGCTGTGGCGGTCCCGCAAGTCACTTGTACCGCGATTCTGCAGCATATCCAAGATATCCTGGATGTTACCGTGTCGACCAGACCAATTTCCCCTCGATTGGTTGAACGTGGCCTGCACTTACGTCGACCACTAAGAAGACTGCCATTGACCCCACAGCATAGACGCCAACGTTTAGAATGGTGCCGCACTGGAACGATGTGGATGACAGAATGGCGAAACGTCGTTTTCCCAGATAAGTCACGATTCTGTTTATCCAGTGACAGTCGTCGCATACGTGTGTGACGTCGACGTAGAGACAGTAGCTGTAGAACGCGCGGCAACGTAGCATAAGGGTTTGGAGCGCTATTGCCTACGATTCCAGGTCACCTCTAATTCGTATTCAGGGCACTATGACGGCACAACGATACTTGGATAATGTACTGCGGCCGGTGACAATCCCCTACATTCAGGAGCTGCCTAATGCAATTTTTTAGCAGGATAACGCCCGACCAGACAGTACTCGCATCTGGCAACATGCTCAATGTTTCCATCTCCACCGTACTGTTCTGTTCTGACCTGTCACGAATCGAACATGTGTGGGATGCGATTGGACGCCGTTTTCAGACTCTGCCCCTGCCTCGTTCAGAAGACGAACTATGGCAAATGGTTGAAAGGGAATAGAGAGCCATCCCTCAGGACAACATCCGCACATTTATTGACTCTATGCGTAGACGTGTTTCTTCGTGCATCGCTGTCCGCGGTGGTCCTACATCCTACTGAGCCGACGCCGTTCTCGCTCTGTATTCTGACTATCATTTAGAAATAAAGATCACTTATTGCTGCTTGCTGTCTCTGTCTTTTTTCCAAATTTCACCACTTTCTGACCACTCCTTCTTGATGTTGCATTTTCAATGTCGAGCAGGGTACATTAGACCATTTAGTTAGCTATTTTTACAGGAAGGAGCAGAAAACTATATAAACAAGATCTTACATATTCGTATTAAAGTGAAAATTTTTAAATCTCCATAATTTATAGAAATTCGTTGAGGCACATTTAAAAGTTGTGAAGGTGCGTGACATCTATGTCCCAGCACTCGGAGAAAGGTTTAACTTGATTTTTCAGGTATACAGAAAAAGATGACAAATTTATTCTTAAATCTTGTTCGATATCTAATCGGTTTATGTATTTATCCTTTAGAGAAACAAATGACGAGAAGGCTGTTTCACATTCGCAATTTGTAAGAAAAGGCATCAGAAACTTTTGTGCTAAAAACGAATGCTGTTGATGACTATCAATGGCATCATGCTGAAGCTGTCTTTAAGCTTTGTATCACAAGGTAGTTCAATTATGGATTCAATAATTCAATCCAATAATTTCGTCTCCGATTTTATAATCTTGAAATGTTTTTTTTGACCATGTTTTGTTGTTATGAACTGGAAAAAAGCACCCTTTCAAATTCGCTTCCAATCTTATCAGATATTCCTTGATACCGACTGATTTTCAGGTATAGAACTAACATTATATTTTATTGTACTTCAATTAGCTTCGTAAAACATTATAATTTTCTGCTTCCACCCGAAGGTTCCGCAAGCTGAACTTTTTCATTCCAGTTTCCAGCTTTTCTAGCACATTAAATATACACCAAAGAGCCTTTATATTATGACCACCCTGCTAATAACATGTAAGACTACCTTTAGCCCGCAAATGCTCTATTGGATTAATATCAGGTGAATTTGCGAGCCAAGAAATGACTTGAAAGTCACCGGAATGTTCCTCGAACTACTTGCTGACGGTTTGAACCTTATGACATGGTGCGTTATCCTGCTGGTAAACGCCATCCCCGCCGGAAATGCTGTTGTCATGAATGGGTGAACTTGATCTGCAATATTTTTCACGTAGAGCAAAGACATCAGGGATTGTTTTACGGGGATTATGCTCCATCAAAGCATTGCCCAAACCATAATACTCCCGCCACCGGCTTGTCTCCGTCCCACTGTGCATCCGGGAGCCAGGGTTTTGTTTGAACATCGGCGTATTAGGACACGCCCGTCGATGTGATGGACCAGAAAATACGTTTCGTAGGACCATGGAACTTTCTTCCATTTATCTAATATCCAATTCCGATGATTCTGAGATTATTGTAGACGCAGCTGGCGATAACGTGAATTTAGTGCAGGGACATGCTTCGGCCTCCGGCTGCGTAGGTCCATACGCAGCAGTGTACGCTGTCCAGTATGTTGAGAAATGCTGTCTAGGTCGTCACTGTTGTAGCTGGTGATGATTTCGGCTGTTGGAACTCTTCGGTCACGGCGAACAATGCATAGCAATCTCCGCTCTCCTCTGGAATCAATGTGTGATCAACGACG
>KK118419.1:744504-795383 GCA_000611955.2 Stegodyphus mimosarum
CGCTCTGCTGGCCGACGATTTGTCCTTTCACCATCCATACACTACTGCCGTTTGTGCTCACAACAACGGCATGTGAACAGCTCACTAAACGCGCCGTTTTTGATATTGATGCTCCCAATCGCTGAGCCATAAGGTTTTAAGCTTTATTGGTCAAAACCTCATGACTAAACAGAGACCAGACTTCGGTCATAATAAAGGTCTTGGATTATTTCTTTCATGTAAATATTGTATTCTCCTGAGAAATGAACTTGACTTTCTTTTCTCAGTTTTGTTACGCAATGTATGAGTATTTCGTTTGAAATAGGAAATCCGTTCAAAGCAAAGTGCATGGCTCATTATATAACTTATTTGGCTGCATGCGATTTCTTTACAAAATTGTTCTGTAATATTTATGACATAATTTACGGAATGGACAGCATTATCTTTATAAACTTCCATTATTTCTCTTTCCTAATTATTCTTCTATGTAATTTTCTTTCATCTGTTGTCCTACAAAAAGTATGAGAAACTCATCAGCAAGACCAACTGTTGATCTTCTGAGTAGCTGGTCACTAGTATTGCAGTAGAGGTCAATATGATGTACTTCTGATTTTCATGGTTATAATTTTGAATGAATAGTATACGAGTTGTTAGAATATATATATATATGATATAAGATCGTAGAATTCCCAAATAATATGCGTTTCATATTATTCCACTTCGGAGTTACAGGGCCCATTACTGAAGGAACTTCAAAAATAATATACAACGGAAGAGTTAAGAAACATCGGATTTAACAAGTTTCCCGCTACCCCAAATATCGTCTACGCAAACAGTTTGCGTTGGCGTGTTTAATGATATTTTGTCAAACGATTTTTGGCATTTGAAAGAAAGAGAAACATTAGTTACCTTTCTACCAGACCGAGTTTTGATCTTTATCGAAGTCTGATAAATCAGCTGCTTTTCCCATTATGTCGCTAATCGGATTATGTTTGGAAAGGAACTTTGGAGTTATACTGGCATTCAGCAAGTAATTCTAGCCTGCTCTTACCAGTTCCTTATTATGTTTGGAAAGACAATGCATAGCCACTTTATATACTCCAACATCAGCCGAGAATGCGCAGTGGTTTTGTTCCTGTACTAGCCCATTGTCACAGATGAAGGGTGCTCGTAATGTAACGGCTCTTCGGTGTAATAACAACGAATGACTATTTTAAAAATAAAAAAGTAAGATAATTTCATGAAACTTCTTCTCAGTTCCCAACGTCTCTTCAAAATACTTCCTGTACATAACCGTCGTACTTCGCATTGTAAAAGAAGACTAGCGAGGAAGTCTGCTAGATGAGCGGGCTAAGGCCAAAGCAATATTTGTAAGTTTTTTTGTACTGAAAACTGGAAATAAAATGAACTATTATTTTAACATACTGCATGCAAAGTTGCCAGCTGCGACCAAACCAAAATTTGTAAGTTCTATGTGCACCTGAAAAGAAAGTGCATACAAATTTCAACATGAATGAAATCAGTTCATTCTTTCCAAGCAACAACCAATTCGTAAATAATTTTTTGTTGCCAAACCAGGAAACAAAAACTTTGGACACTTCTTGTTAATACGTATACATATGACGTCGTGATTTAAATTTATTGTAATATAACAACTTTTTCTCAATATCAGTAAAAGAAGTAACACTTGGCAATAACATACCGTGTCAAATATCTTAATCTGAAATAAAAAAAGTTGCCAACAACAGCTATTTATTTCAAGTTCTGACATTAACGAAACATTTTCGACATACGGTGACGTCACATACAATCCCGTGCTTTCTTCAGCGTCAGAATATGACATTATATAAAAACAATGTATTTAATGTTTGGCAATGCTATTTTATTTCATATTTCGTTAAATTTTCAAATTTTTTTAAGTCTCTAGAATTCGAAAGTCACCAATGGCAACACTTTACGAATTAAAGCAGATTTTTACCTCCAGCGCGCAATACTGTTCTCACTCCTAAAAATGAGGACGAAAATTAGCGTTTTCAAAGTTTTTAATTAATATCTGGGCTGATTAAAGTCGTGCGAAGATGAGAATGGTCGAAATGGCTTTCCATAAATTTTTGGAATCCGGAGCCACCATTCTCGAAACTTAACTCCCCATCGTTCCGGAGGAGATGATGTCACAAACAAACAAACAGACAGACAGACGCGTATAGATTTTATTAGTATTGATGTTCATATGCACTGAATAACCGGAATTTAAGACTAGATATTTTATAAAATTTATAAATGTTATAAATTTTTGCAGTTTATAAAAGGAACGGCATTTTTTATGTCCAAGATTTTACTGTATATGCTGCAACGGAACCATATACCAAATTCTGGTGCTATGGCCTTTTATTTTTGAATAGGTCTGCTTGGAAACTGCCGGTGCGTGGGCATATCGATGCTGAGTGACAGAAGTTTCTTCCAGTGAACGTCATTAGTCATTCCGATTGATATGAGTATCAATTAAGTTAAAACTTTCTTCCGCTGTGCTCTTATATTCAATGGTTGGGAAAACAGAAATTCTTCATTAGATACATTTTTAAAATCATACAATATAACTCGAATTAAATTGGCATTAAATTATCATCCCATACGTTTGTACCTTTACGGACTTAAGAAGAAAAACCTTGCGCTATTTTAAGCGAACTACAATTTCTTCGATATTATCTGCTGTTTCCATGATTCTATGCTTCACTATGTTGTTGTCGGACTACGCTCAATGTGTTATCTGGCTTTACTATTTTTATCCCACATACGAGATGTCAAGAGTTTAATTATCTTAACTATTAATGCTTCGCAGATGTATGGAGATACAGAGTTCGAGCAATTAATTGTGATATGCCACCCATAACTAGATTTTGAGACAAAGCTTCTCAGAAAAATTCGAAACATAGTCTCTTTGCTACCTATTAATTTTTCCTTCTCATTTATAAAGAAATCTATAGGCTTTTTTGTGTTTCGGATGTTTTAATTCCGAGTGCCACTTCAACTTTTAAGGTCTCGTGAAATTTGATATAACAGTATAACAAATAATGCATAATGGATTTTCATCCGTACCCTTTCACGACACCAAAATTTTACATAACTATCAGAATTCTATCGCATCCCAAAATGTTTTCTTCTTTTAGTGTGTGTAAAGAATACCTTACGTGGCCGTCTAATAGTCCTATTCTCGGAACTCTTTCTTAGCTGAAAGTCAATTGTTTGTTGCTACTATTCATCGAGAGTTATTGTTTCTGCTTGCACGTTATTTTATTATCAGTAATGGCTGGTACATGTTTTATTTTTGATTCAATAACCTTTTATCATTGATAATAAGATGTGATATAATATTACAACCAATTTTAAATAAGCAAAAATAAATGAAAGCATTGTCGTCTCTCTCATAAAAACATTGGTTTATATTTGTTGCCGTACTCCAGTCAAGCTTAATCAAGATTTTGTAACGCTATAGGTAACATTAAAAAAAGAACTAAATTAAGAAATAAACTAATAAGCAATAAGTTTCAGTATCATGTGTCCCAAATGAGGACATTAATTTTAAGTCTCGACGTCATCTATTTAACATTTATTAGTTTCATGTTTTTGTCATATGTAAAATTTGTAATTTCGTTAAACTAACCTACGACCCGACGTTTTGCTTTCGTTACCCGGTGAGGGTTAAGACGTGGCATTTGGGAAATGCTTCCATATACCTTTCAAGAAGTAAATTTATATGCATGATGAAGAATTTATGGCATTCTTGGAAAAGAGTATTTTAACACATCAGCATGTGAAAATGTTCCCAATTTTAAATTATTTTATTGCATAAAATAAGCTTTTAAGTTTGCATATAAAGTTCAAGAATCAGCATGAATGTTTTTAAATCTGCGCATAGAATTCAACAATCCAGTATGTTTAAAGGTATCATTGCAAGGCATTTTTTACCTCTTTTCCTTATCACGTTCCTCCGTGGGGTGGTTGTAAACATATCGAGCGAGTCAGCGGGAGGTCCAGGTTTGAATCCCAACAGGTACAATGCTATTATTTTTCATATATTTTTTCCCTTATGTTTTCTGATTCGAAATGAACCTGTTGATTCTACAAGCGGCTTTTGAATTAAAATGTTATGGACGAAAATATTTCACCATCTGGACATGGCGACCGAGCCTCCACCTCCGTAGTGGCCTCTTAAGCGGCCAAGAACGTAACCGCGTGACTTCGTGGTGCAATTGAAGCACGTTTCCCTAGCATTTGGAAGGTCCGGAGTTCAAATCCCTGACACGCATTATTATTTTTCAACGTATTCTGATTCGAAATAAATGACATAAATCATCAGTGAAGAATTTCTGGCATCTATTAAAAATCTTTCAAAAGATGCATATTTTGAACTTGAGTTTTCGAACAGCACATTTTACAACAGAAAAATATTTCATAATAAACATTGGTCTTAAAGAAAAATTTCTTATTAAATGGAAGTTTCTTCGTATAATACTTTGAAAAAATTAAAATCTCCTGCATTTTTACTAAATCTACTATACCTACTTAGTGGAATTCAGTTCTTAAACTCAAAGTCTAGATCTAAGATTAATCACTAAAGTGAGAGTAGAGACCATCCAATTTTTGAAATAAACGGTGAATAACCATCTAGCATAATAATCAGAATTACCAAAGAAACTATTGTGAATGCTCATGTGCTTTTCTGTATACATATTCTCATGCTATTCACGTATGTTTTCCCCATGAAAGGTAAGACACTAGTTTTGAGCCTTTGATTAAAAAAAGGGGAAATTTGGAGAATTTCAGTTATTTGGGAAAGATTCATTACACTACATCCTATTCATGAATTTTACATTTCATTACTTGACATATTATTTGGAAGCATTCTATAAACGTTCCAATCAATAAAATGTATCGCTCGCTCTAATGAGCTAAAACAAGTAGCTACGTTTTTACTCGCGAAATTCACTGAGATAATCGAAAACAAATTTATTTATTTAGATCATTTTTAGTGTCTAAGTAATATTTGAGGGCACTCCTTCACTAGGAATGAAATTACAAATGAAAATTAATCCCTTGTAAGAATTAGTAAATCAACGTTGGGTAAAACACCATTGTTTACTAAATTTCTAGCTGAAACTATTAACTACGCACATCTTCCATAATTTTAGACATAAAATTATAGACATAAAATTTATTAATTTTAGACATAAAATTATAGAACTTTTTATATTTAATTTACTAAGTATGAGAAATAGTTTACTAAGCAGAAATTTTCATAATCAAAATCATAATCATATGTGCCAGTGTGATAAATACATGTTATTAACCTTTCAAAGCTTGTTGATCATTTTGAAAGAGCTGAAGAAGCGGATCTGGAAATTTTGCGTTATTAAATAAAATATAGTTACACTTGTCCTCTTTATAAGGTTTCTTGAAGCTTCAACATGGATCCTCTTCTAACACTCGAATTGGAATTCAGAAATTTCTGAAAATGTCTCTCTGCCAGTATCATATCATGACTTTGCAATATTGAATTCCCCCACAATTCCAAAAGAGGAGAAATACGTCTTGACTGCGTATTTTTTTTAATGCTGCTTCTGTCGACGAATGTTCATGAAATTTCAGAGCGTGGTTTCGAAGGGTTTATACTTGGAGCTTTTGAATTACAGGCCATACTTTGGAGCAGAATTCTCAGAATTTTTCTTGGATGCTGGAAGAGTTTCCATTTGCCTCTTCTTCGATACTAGACTTCTCTTCTTTATTTTAGGTATGTATTAAATTGTTCAGTGAAGCGCATGTTGTGCTGATATAAAATAACTTTTGAACAAGATTACGATTTCAATACACGACATGTGAACATTTCAGACTGCAGCAACATATGACTTGTAAAGCTATAATCAAGCAAGATTTTTAATTTTTAAACATTTGATTTCAATTTTAAATTCAATTTCAATTTTCAAGCATTCAATTTTAAATTTCTCTGCAAGAATTATTTTATTAGAAACAATTTAAAACCATTTAGTTCATATTTTATTATATTTCAATCCTTATACTTATGCAAGATGTAGGATATTTTGAAATATTTTTTTAATCTAACCCAGATAATAAGTAAATAACATAGCAAGTACAACGTAACGGATCTTTTAATAGAAACGGCGAAGGGTAAAATATGAGCGGTGTGGACGCACACACCTGTTTTCACAATTTCAAAGGGAGAATTTTCTTTCCAGTTTCGTAAAGTGAAAGAGCGAATAAATTTTTCCCTGCCTACATGCAGTGGTGGATTTATAGCATCAGGTGAAAGTGCATTATTTAGCATTAAAATTTGGTGCAATTTATTATAAAGTTTAGGCAATATTATTAATATTTATTAATATTTCAATATTTTTGCATGAAACATTATGTACAGTGAGAGTTCTAATTAATTTCCTGAGTTGATTTATTTTATTGATGTTACCACTCATTGTTGCGAAACGTTTGAGTTATGTTGCAAAACAAAACAATGAAATATTTGATCCACCTTCGTCTTTAATATTATTTGTTTTTTTTATTTAATTTAATTTAATCTTCTGTTAATCTGATCATGGAAGTCTCAAGCACGTACAACTTTGAAGTTAAACCTCTGAAAAGGAAAGGGGTTAGTGATGTGCTCTCCTTCAAAATTGGGGCGGAACTGTGCAAAGTTGGACTGTCACCTGTATGGCGTTCAAAACTCTTGCTAATGTCAGATGCAATCTTTTACCCTTTGCCGCAATAAAATTCGTGGGTTTATTCTGATTGGGTACAAGAGAAATTTATTCTCTATGTCTTAATTCTCTATGTCTACAATTTCCGATCCTTTATTCTCTATGTCTACAATTTCCGATACAAGAGAAATTTATTCTCTATGTCTTAATTCTCCCATTTTTATTTCAATACAATTCATACCGTAGCGAGTTTCACAGGTTCGCTCAATTCAATTCGTTAGACAATCGGCGGTTTACTAGCATAATATTATAATAACTTATATTAATATAATATAATATTCAGGTGCACAACAGTGTTTAATATTGCATAACATTCAGTTTAACTGTACCTGAATATTATTGATATAACCCATACAAAAAATAAATAAAATAACGGATCTATACGTGATCGAGCTGTTCGGACGGGATGAGTTTTGGTAATGAGCTGAACGGATAGCTCTCTAGTAAATAAAAAATGAAGTTAAAGTTACTAGTTCCTTTTTTTATGGTAAAATTTTACAGAGATATTTTGTTCTCTTATATATGAAAAACAAATGTTCTCGATACATTAATCTAAAAGGACTGTAATAGATTTTTAACTCCTTAACTGAACGAGTACATAAACCATAAATATAAAATAAATATAAAAAATAATTGAAAGCATTAGGCGGAAAGAAATTAACAGGGAACAACAAAACTCCCAGTAAATAATGTACAAAATATTTGTTGCGCCAGAATGATCTTTAGTTTAATGTTTCTTTTCCCTTCAAATGTGCATTTTCCACAGAATAAAGGATAGAATAATATCATACACAAAGCATAGTAAAGTACATAAACATATATAAAGTATAGCAAAGTATAGTTAGTAAATGAAGCTTTTACTAAAGTCTAGTGAAGTTCATAAACATTCGTGTTGTAAAGTACATAACGTACAGAATGAATATCCAATATAATTTGAAGCATTAGAAGAAACGAAATTAACACACAAAAAAGAAAATCTGAAAGCTTTCCGATTTTAAAATACGGCCAAAGGGACGCTTTTTAACGTTTTGAATGCTATCTTTACTTATTAAGTATCACCCCGCAATCGCAATTAAAACGTAAAATTCAATACAACAGGAATATCAGAAAATATTTAAAAGAGCATATCTCTACAATTTCCGATACACAGTCAGGCGTGCTGGAGATAAAAATGTTTTTTCCTTTTTTTTCTATACAGTGTTGCCATTTTTTGCTTTGAAATTATTGAGTTTGTTAATCAAAGGTTCATTAAAGTATTACAAAATATGAAGTCGATAATAAAACAAATTCCTAATTAGGGCTTCCAGATGTCGATATTCGGTGGAGGATTATGTTATTCAAAATTTGATTGTTCGAGGTACCGTTGTTTTAGCACAATGCGAGAAATATGCATACACTTATGCAGATGCTTCATTATCTAATTTCTTTAAATATAATACAGGGCGTTAATATTTGGTGGCATGGTGGTAAATGGATATTTAAAGTTTTCAGCGAAAAATGACAAAACGAAATTAATAGCCCTTTGAGCTAAAACCTCCGATTAAATAATGTACATTTGTTGCACGAGAGTGATCTTTAACGTTTTCTTCCCTCCTCAAACGTGCGTTTTCCACAGAATAGCTCTCAGGTCACTATGATAATGTTAAATTAGTAGCATCAGTTTCAATTATATGTTTGAAACATAGATAAAAGAGAATGTAAATGAATTAATACAGTCATTAAAAACATAATATCCATTCCCGGCTTTGAACGAACTCACCTCTTCTGCAATAACCACTAGTATGAAATGGTCCGTTGTAACTCAGAGTGTCAAGTAGTCAATGTTTTTTCAGGGATGAGTCTGCAGTTTGCTTGAAAAACGATTCTAGTTGTATAGTTATGGGAATTTATTTAATTTACTTAACAGCCAATTTTATTTGGGAGTAACCTTCTTATCACTCTTGTTTTCAACTCATGTTTTCTTGCCAGAATGTGAGTGAGTTAGCTCGCGTGTGTTCAGATGAGGTAGAAAGGAGTTAGTATAGGAAGGTTTTGGAAGACGAGTTTTTAGCGTATTCTGCCTGTCTGAAGGCCACATTTCTATGTTTGATTTACTAGCTATTACAGATCTGTGGCTTTGAGCGCTTCTTGCCATTAGGCTTCTTTACGTCGACTTTCGAGTCAGAACCATCTTTTGCGTTAAGTAATCTGTGAAGCCATTAAGCTAACTAAACTCCATTTAATTTTAAGTTACTCGTAACCTTAGTGATCTTTAACGCACTTTACTGGACTTTGTCGTACTTAGGGATTCTTCTGCCGCAGGCTTTCTATCGTCTAGCTAGTTTATACTGGAAACTAAACGAGGCGTTATATAATTAACAAAAGGTAGCCAAAGATAAAATACCCTACAACATTTATAAAAGCGGAATTTATTTACAGCAATATTCAAGAAAAGTTTTCAAGAAAACGTTTGAGGTAACATAGTTTGAGGTTAGATAATAATAAACAGTCGAACAGACTTCATGCATTTTCAAAATGCTTTTTTAAATATCCGGAGATAATATCTAATACAGATCGATAATATCTATCGGAGATAATATACGAATAATATCTGAGAGGCTTGTGTGAGAACCGTTTCAAAGGAGCTGTTTGGGAATTAATTCCTCTTAATTAGTTGTAACCCACAACGTATTAGGAACAGCTAAGTATCTAAAACACGTTTCATTCGAGTTTCAGCTGCTAAAAAACATACAAGGCTTTCAGACAGCATATTTCAACAGGTCGACCATCAATGTCCAGTTATCAACATCGTTATCATCATCCAAAAAGTAGCTGAAATCAGTTTTCTTATACATGGCAACCATATTAAAAAACATATTAAGAAACTCTATTCAAATGTTGATGTTGTCCTTACTTGTTTTAGTATATGATACCAACTTAAGTAGATGATAAACACAACCTCGTGAAGTGACAAGGGTCTACATGCATTTTGAACATATGCATAAAATGAATCGGCCTGACTACTCTCAGATCTTAGAAATCACTCTTAGAAATCACTGAATATGTTTGAGATGATTTAATTCGCAAGATACCAGGCCATGATTACTCTTCCCAAGAGACTTAAGGAACTAAGAACAAAGTTTTATTTGTTGTTGAAATTCCTTCTGCAAAATCGTTTCAAAACTATTCTAAGCTGTTCGAACTATATTACTACTACCGCATTTCTGTTAAGGGAAATCAGAACCTGTATTAATTTCTTCACCGAATTCTTATATTTTAGTATATATTGTTTCTTATATTTTTATCTTTAATTTTCTCGTTTCTGCTGTAAAAATTAAGCTGATTTAAAAACTATATAAAATTTAAATTTGTATTTCATAAATTATGCAAATAAAATTATTTTCCTAATTTAATGTTTCCATTTTTAAGACATCGGAAATTATACCCGTTTCATATTAATATGCAGAGTTGCATTTGATATCGTAATGCTACTTAAGTGCCATAACCATAAAAAACGTAAGGCGAGTTACTGTAATGTGTGACAGCAACGACAATCTTGAGAAGAATAGAAGTACGCGCTCTTGTGCTCCGATAACCCCTATTCGCGGTGATGCAAATAAATAGAAAAGGCACAGATAGAAGCTAGGTCAGCCCCACACATAATTCAGGTATTATTGAACCTGACTAACTAGCTTACGCCTCAATTTTGAGGGAGAACAGCCGGGGGCGACGGTCAAAGTTTCTCACATTCCACTTCCTCCACGATCAACCTCTCGAGAGAAATTTCGGCTGGTCGCGTATTTTGAATGCCCGCATTCCGCATGAAAATTTTACGCCTACAAATATTTCTGCCTTCTCTGGGATTCGAGACCGGGCCCTTCTGTACGGCAGCCAGTGTGACTAGCCAAATAAATAGAACGAGCGAACACTTGAGAACAGGGTCCGGACACCCAGGTGGCTTTCAGAGAATATTCGGGCAACGTTGTATCCCACAAATCTCTTGATTTGAACCCTCCCTGGGCCCCACAAGGATCGCATCTGGAGTTTATTTTATAATAATAAAACGATATAGTACAGTGTCATACTGGAGCTATTTCTCAGATATGGAATATTAGGAGTTACTGCTTGGTATAAGATACTTAAAACGTGTGTATTACGTACCTTATATGTTGCACAAGAATGATACTGTTGCTTAGGTATTATTATTACTTGACAGTATAATACTTGGTAAATGGAACATGAACCCCGTGAATAAAACATATATTCAAACAAACGTACATAATGCGTGTGTGCTTTTACTTCAGGCTATGCTATCACCTTTCATAATGATACGTATTTGATAAAACATAAAGATACGTGCTTCGTGCATAGTAAATATTTTGCTATCACCTTACATAGAGATACATAATATGCAAACATGAAAGTACAAAATACGTGCATTCTAATACTTAAGCTTATGGTATCACCTTACATAAAGAGTAAAACGTAGAAATACATAATACGCATATAACCGTATATGTTACTTAATGTCTTACATACAGTATACAATATATGATATTTATTGATACTAAATTGCAGTTTACTATTATTATTACGTCGCAGGTTTGGCATGGGCTCCTTGCAACTACGTACAATGTGTTTGAGAATTTTCTCGGCTGCGCTTTTACAGTGTGCTTTGCTTGAACTTGGAACGTAATACTGGGTAGGAAGGCTCCGAATTGGTATTTTAGGGTATGTATATCTAAATTACGGGGGGCGCATGCAATCCACATAAGTGTTTCCCTAGTAGTGCCTGCAATTTTGTTCACGATTTTCTGTATTTTCTTTGTCACTGCTAAATGTTTAATAAACAAGCGCTTGAAGGCTAGGTTTTTTTATAAATGTGGCATGTGCCACTTCTCTATGAGCGGGCGTGTGACGTAGTGTCCGGGTGTGCCAACTTCACTGCACTCGCACACGTTAGAGGAAAATATGCCCCCTCATAGAAATAGCCTGAGAACGGACCGTGGTGAGTAATGTATCTAGTAGGCTGTGTTGATGAGATTAGTCTATCTGTCGTGACTTTGTGACAGAATTCGTGAGTACGAAGATTTTGTGGATCGGTATCCCACTCATTCTGCCAGTTGCATAGCCGATTCCCATGCTTTTCTCTTGAGATGGGACCGTCGGAATTTGATGGAGATTTCTTCGGCACTGATGTTCTGCGCATCTTCCTTCACCAACATATCCGCTTCCTCGTTTAATCGGTGCTCTGAGTGCGCATTAACCCACAAGATATGGAAATGCTCTGTTAGTGTTCTTTCCTGCAGCAGTGTCTGTATGTCTGCGATGAGTGAGGATGTGTGACAAGGGATTTCTTACGGCATGAATCACCAATAAGATGTCTGTATATATCCTGATTCTCTGAATGTAGTGCTCTCTTGCATATGTGATTGCTTGTTCTATTACGGCTGCCGCCGCTTGGAATACTGAGTTCCCAGGACTGAGGTGACCCTACAAAGTAACCGGAGTTTCTCCTTGTTTGACGACACAGGTGCATCCACTTTACTATCTATCTCAGAGCCATCAGTGTACATAAAGATTACTTGTGCGAGGTCTCCCTGTGCGGAGGGGATCTGTGTGAGTGTACATTTCCTTTCCATACTCCGCTGTATGTATCGTTCGCACAGGTCTCTTTTCCTAGTAATCACGTGGATCGTATGACTGGCCCTTAAACGCTACGTACTGTCTGAAGAGTTGTACTGTTGTTATCGCTGCTTCCTGTTCCATTTTAATATGCATCGGGATAGTTCCTGATAGAACTATAGTTGCGGATGTTGATGTCGTTCGACATAGCTTTTTAATAGCCAGAACAAAAGGCCGTTGAATGCTGTTGAAAGCTTTAATTTTACAGGCTGTCATTGGCATTTCATGAGTTTATAGCTTTAACATGTATAGATGAGGGATCCAGGTAAGTGCGTCATCTATCATGAGCCCTAGAACTTTAGCTCCTTCACCCTTTTCACCGTTTTACCTCTGAGTTTTAGCTCAGTATTCCTAATGATGGTCTGCCCTGGATTTAAATGACCATATATTTGGATATTGCTTCTGAAATAGTTCGGCGATTTTCACTACAGAAGGTGTCAAAGAGGGTTACTGTTTGGGTGTGTTTATGCCCCGTATTCGACCTTTCAAAGCAGCGTCATCAGCGAATGCCCCCAACTATAGTGTGGGCAACCACTAAGTCTTGAGAATTGAGTTGAAGGTTTTATTCCACAAATTTGAAAACTGCGCAAGATCCCTAATTCTTTCTTTTTTTCACCATCATATAATGCAACGAAGGTTCGGTTAAACAGGTTGTAGGGATTTATATTTATTTTAAATAACCAGTTAATTTTAATTTTAAGTTACTTTTCTATAAACCTTCATTCCCCTAAATGTCAGTGCCAGAATAGAAATGCAAATTCTACTAGTGGAAGAATAAGTTAAATATCGACGTTCCATTAGAGAAAGAGAGAGTCCGGGAGATTGCCGTGCGTGCTTATACGCAAACTTCTGTTTAGCAGTACTGCTGGTTTGAAGTGGCTTAATAGCTATTATCTTGCAAACCAATAGACTCATTTGCGCCTTGTAGGCTACAGGATTATATGAGCCCTGTAGAGTATTTCTACTATTTGTGAATATCTCTAATTTTTAAGTTTGATTCTACTGTTTCAGTTACCTCCCAAGTTGAGGAGTAGTATGTTAGCGTCAAGTTGACGCATTGTAAATAAGTTAAAGAGTTTAATAAAGGGCAGTTTTAACCCTTCGTCAGTGCAATCACTATTTCTCAAGATTTTACATAACAGAAAAAGAATAAAACGTTACAAAGTACCTTTTGAATATTTGTAGCAGGTTGTTTGGGATCCCCGCATCGTACAGAATTTCAAGGATGGCTGGCCACCACAGGGAGTAGAAAGCACTTTTGAGGTTCAGACGTGATAATGCCATGTGTTCGTTGACTTCGTTTGGCTACAGTTTCCTCCTTGATTAAGCATAAGGTTTGTACTGTGGAGGTCTTCTCTCTAAAATCCTATTTTGCATCTGAAGTAATCTCTCTGGATACTAGAAAATGCTTGAGTCTCTGCACGAATTGGTTCTCATAAATTTTGTCGAGAGCCAGAAATAGCCAGATTGGCCGAAAAGAAACTGGGTATCCTGCGTCTTTATCTTTCTTCTTGAACAAGATAACCTGCTCTGTTTTGTATAATTTCGGAAAATAGCACAGCTCTAGCAGCTTGTTGAAGTAAATTCGGAGGAAGCTGGGCCTTGCTTGGTGCTTGGCCTTGCTTGCTTGTTGTAGTGCTATTATGATTAAACGTTAAATAGTAGTCAAAGACTACAATATCGGCAACGGAAGACCTCAAAGCCGAATAAGTACAGTTGTAAGAGGTGGAGAGAACTAGCCACAGCTCGCAAGGGGTGTCAAAACAACTCTCGATATGGAATCCAAAAGCCTCAGTTTAAATTTGCATTCTGTTGAGGAATACGGAAAGGGAGAGTTATAGTAAAGCCTGAAATCATAATAACTGGTGAATTAACATAACATTCCGTACAAATTATTCTTCAAATTTTTCTTTTAAGTTTATTGCCTCTTTGTTCTGTTATCTTTATTAACGACCCAGGTGCTCAACCATTTTATTTGCAACACACAATAATTTCCTTTTTCCTCTCTTCTTCTCGAGTTTGCTATTTGTTAATAACTAAATTATAAAATATTCATCTAAATTGTTACTCTACAAAGCGTGGTTTAAAATTGATACTAATAAACATTTTTAATATACACGTAATAAAAAATAATAAATGCCTGTTTGTAATTACCAACTGCAAAATAATTACTTACTGATTTCATAGTCTATGAAGTGATATTTCTATTTGACGTGTCACTAAATATTGATTTAGATACTATTTAATTATTAATAAATTGTCAAAAAAATGTCAATACCATACTATAGTTCACCCAGGTTTATTTTTTTTTAATTTTTATTACAACTTATTTAAAGTTCAAAGACATCGTTTAAGTGCCGTTTTTTGTTATTGACTTTTTTAGAAAGTTTCATTTAGCTATTTTACGTAAAAGGTGTGCGTAAATAAAAAAAAGACATGTTTCAGTGAAAATACAATGAAGCAATCAAAAACAAACTGAAAAAACTCTTAAAGATCTCAAACGTTGAAAAAGCAGAAAGTAACAGGACTTTTCCATTTACGTTTCCATTAACGGAGCGCGGTTGTATGTTGGCTCCATTTTTTTTTCTCCCAACTCTAGATTCTTTTAAAATTTTCCGCTTCAAAATCGCATGCGAATCTGCTCGAATAACACTAAAAGACAGGCACAAAAATATATATTTCTGAAGTCCCTTTTATATATGATTGTAGACAGATGAATCTCTTTTCTTTCATTTGCGGTTTTTAAAGCAGCTACGTGAATTAAACATCGGCGCGAACGAAAGATCTTACAAAAACTAGGAAGAAGTATAATAAAATAAGAAGTAAAAAGTTGCTGTGAACGAGATTATTCCTCAAGAAATGATGCTTGCTTTTCCCGAATATATCTCGTCGAACTAAATCATGAATTTCTAACTAAGGGAAATAAGCTTTAAAATATTCAACTTATTTCCGTTTTTGCAATAAAAAAGTCGTAATTCTTAGTTTGGAGGAAATATTTAATAAATTTAAAGCTTAACTTTGACATCCAGGGTGTAAAGGTGAAGTGAAGAGAGAAAATAAATGTGTTTTGGCGACTATGAATAGAAATCTTGGCTCCAAAGTGGTGAGCAGATGGTGGTAATAATGTTATATATATTCGTTGTCATACTGTAATGTTAGCATGATTTATATTTTTACTTTTGAGTTCACTTTTGCAAGGACACGCCAACATTATTTCAATACATTTCTCCAAGATGAATTTGAGCTTTTTCTTTTCAAAGAACATTACGTATAGTAAAAAAAAGAAAATAAATAAAAAAAAATAATAACAAAAAAAAACTTAGCCGCCCAAGAAATTTCCTAGTAAGTACTTGTGCATTTTAATTTCCTATTGCCACAAAAGAAGATGCCATATCTAATTACCATGACTCTGGCCGTTTTCATAGCTTTCTATATGAAGTATTCTATTCCTGAAGTGCTCTATTTTGTACCTTAAAAAATTTAATTTCTCCAAAATAAATATATTTCCGTATGCTGAAGTATAGAGTAAATACCTTTGGACTTCTTTTTCAATATTCTTATAAAATATCTGTCTTGCGACGTTATAAATGTTGTCAAATGGTATTCCTCCAGTCAAATATGAAAGCTTTTAAAGAGATGGCTTCTAGGTATGTCATAGGTTTTGTTATTAACAATAAATTACGTATTACGTATTAAAGGTATCCACTTCATGTCATCAAATATTTCCTTATTTTATGAAAAGTAACGCTAATGCAAATGGTAATATGTACTGTATCTAGGAAGCTGCCAGAAGTCAGTTAAATCATATACATGTTTCTGATGCACTAACGAACTGATAATAAACATTGTTAGATACCGTTTAGGAACTGATTATTAGAAAAGCGCTAAAAATGTCCATTCACAGAAATCTAAAGCAGAAAATCATTGATCTATAGTTGCGTTTGCGCTTAGATTCATGGTATTAATTCAGAAGGAAAGAAAATGTACTTCTTAAGTAAGCTTGAATCTAAAACAGAACACGGAATTATGAACTCTTTTTACATTTCGCCAACCTTTACACGGGCAAGATACGTAATGGTTTCGGTCGAAATATCTGATAGTGAGCTTTCTGTGAATAAGTAAGAATTAGAGTCCAACGAGATGTTTTGACCATTTTTTACAATAATGTCTATCTGTGTGTCTGTATCTGTGTGATGATTATTTCGCCCACGATAACTCGTATATGAAACTTCAAAACATTTCTGTTTTCTGCATCTAAGTTTTGAACATCCATATAAAGAATTGATTAGATTCGGGGTAAAACTGGACATTCGGAATTGGTACTTAACATAAATCCCGTAACTGTCCTTAACCGAAAGTGAATAACGGGAAGTGATACTTTAATTGAAGCCCATAACATATTAAATGGAAACTGTATTAAAATAATTTAATCCCAAAACAATGAATTTTTGTATTTAAGGCTTTTGTATCAATAGGAACAGCATATTAAATTTTATTTAAAATTGGTAAACCATAAGTTCACTTGAAGCTCTGAACAGAGTTTCGTAAAAAATATATTATGAGATTATTATAAACTTCTTAAATTCGGTATTTAAAGTATGCATATAATTATGAATTTATGCAACTGAGAACAGTATATAACATTTACAAGCATTAAATATGTTCTTGGGATTATGTTAAATACAACGAGAGTAATTTTGTTCATAATAGATTTTGTTGAATTTTAAGACGCGTATGTGCAAAGAAAGAAGCTGAAATGGCAAATAGGTAAGTAAGTTATCTTATTAAGAAAACTGAACACTGATATCATGAATTAAGATAATACTGAAAAAAATAGTTGGCAACATTTAACACCCTATCGATAATTCTGAGAATATGCTGCTTTAAAACGTTTTGTCATTGTCAAGTTACTGATTTGTAAATTAGGTACACTATATATGTCCGGAAGATACATTCAATATTTTGAAGTCACAGCATAAAAACTGATATATAAATGAGCACAGAGAATTATCACTGTCTGTCGCTTGGGAGAGCAGAAAGATAAAAAATGAATAATAAAAGTTAAATAAATAATAAAATTTGATCCATAAAGTTTGTAAACAAATTAGATTTTATTTACAAATGATCAACCGTAGGTCATAGTTTATTTAAAGCTCGTTGCTGTTCCGCGAGTGCAGGAGCTGGCCATATCAGATTTTTTTGTAATTATATTTATACTGTTGTAATTGTTGCTTATTGCTTCAACGTTGTTCTGGTAAAATGCAATATTTTAAACATGTCTTCCTTTGTCATTAAATTAGTAGTAAAAAACTGTAATCTGAACTTTCAAATAATCACTCCTAACTAGTTTTTGAAGGGGATTTGAAAACTAGAAAATAAAAGAAGCTAGAAATATTTCAGTAAATTCTGAAAGTAAAAGTCTGATCATTAATTTCAGACACGTTTTATATAATTCATAGTAAGCTACTCTTTGAGCTGGTCTGACAATTGAGCTTCAAATAATAATAAGTAATGTAATGAATTTTATAAATAAAAAGAATCTGGTGAGAACGCCATATGACTTCCTTGTATGCCTATTAAATTATACGCATTTTTGCTGCATTTCATTTAAAAGTATTTCTTCGAATTTTATTATAGTTATATTTGTCATTTAATTAATTCAGTTCTCACTTCGTGGTAAGGCAAAAATACATAAAATCAAAATATTTTCTTTAAAAATTTTAAAATACAGAAACCATAAAACACTAGAACAGTTAAAAAACATTTTTTACAATTAAAATTAGTTTCTACGCAAACACAAACAATTCAGCTAGTGAAAAAAAAGGCAAAGTTTTGGCTACTTTTGGTCCTACTCTGCAAAAAACGCTGAAGGTATGGAAACTGAATCACTAATTTTACTAAGAGTTTTTAAATGTAAACAAATTGCTGTTCCGTTAGCTTTAGTGGCACTTGATAAAAATTTAAAACTCCAAAAATAACTCTACAACTATTGCACTCAGGTTAACTAAAAGCTTAGAAATTTTAAAAGAAAAAAAAGAGCAACATAATTCAATCACTTTTAAGGCAAAAAATGCACAATTTACCAACATATAAGAGTAAAAAAAAGGAACTTACCGAAACGGGTAACAGAGTGGGTACATATTTATATGCTTTTGTTGCGGCCGATTGCAACCAAAAAGACAGATGACAGCTATATGTTATAGCAGTCCCATATACAAAATTTCAGCTTTCTGAGTCTACCCATTTTTGAGTGATGTGAGATAAATACGTTGTGAGATAAATACGTATGTACAGACGTTACGAAAAATTCCCTTCTGAATTCATTTTAAATTCATATTTGAACCCGTTTTGCAAAAAAGGAGATCTTTATTGTGTCCGTATGTACAGATGTTACGCAAAACCCTTGTTTAAATGGATTCGAGAGCGGTCAAAATGGTAGTTTCGTTGAAATATGATATCTGAAATTTTACGCGATTACAATACCTTCTTTACTTCGTACAAGGAAGTAAAAATTAAAGTTTAATTCATAACATTTTTAAATTAAAATTTTTATTTCTTTCTAATTTCTGGTTTAACTGAATTTGCTCTATTCAGGTTTTTATTCTGTAAAATTATAGTTGAGTAAAAACTAAATGCAATTTGTTAAATTTGCATTTCATCTGAATCTCTCTTGCTATTTACATATAATATAAGTTTTGGTTTTAATCTGCTGTTTAACAAATTCACTTGAATTTATTTGCCTTATAAATAGAAATTGCAAATATTTAAAAAAACATTTAAAAAGTTTACTAAAAGCGCAACTAGAAGCGAAAAAAAAGAAGAAATTAAAATTTATCCCATCATGTGTCTCTTTTATACCTAACTCAACTACAGCTAATTGGATAGCTGTGCAGTTTATATCTTATTCCCACACTTTAATTGACGCAAAATGAAAATAAGGCAGTAGGATCATCATCATATTATGCGACAGTCTTATATAATATTTACATTTGAGGCTTCTACGTTTTAGCTAGAATGACAGAAATCTCAGCTTTAATTGCGAGAAAATGCAGTAAATGAAGTCTGAAATATTCCCCGCGTCAAACATGATTTCATTTGAAAGACGTAAACATAATTAAAACATGTTGTCACTCGAAGTTTTTATGGTAACTTAATTGTACTGCATCTCTGAAAAGCCTCTCTGCGTTAGCAAAGAATATCGCTTTCCGAAACGTCTATCAAGTAGTAAAAAACAACTTTCGGTCGCAATGAAAATTAAGCAAGTGTCCCGAATTGGCTTAAATTTTCTCCGATAGTTATTGCGAGTAGAAGTACGTTTAATTACGATAACTTTAGATGCAATTATAAAAGAATAATATCCGTTCTTATTTTAAAAAGAAATTAAATTATCTTTCTCTCTTCCATTGTATAACTTCCAATTAATCGTTTCGAGGTTACTAGAATCAAATGATTGGAAGTGAGGTAGTTCTTTTTTTCTTATTTTATTCCACTTCACATCTCTAAGATTAAGTGCTATTAAAGTAGCTACCTTCTGTATAGTTCATATTTTCTATTTGGATAGCTAACTTCGGATATGAATATATACAGTTATGAATTATAAGAAAATAAATAATTTGAATTCCGTGGGATTTTGTAACATGGATCACAATCATGCAAAATAAACACGGATGTGAAGGAAATGTCCTATGCTTGTGCATATATGGAATTTTCTAAAAGAAGAAATTTAAAAAATGTGAAATTTTTCCAATTTTTTGCTGTGAATATATTCTGTAATATATCTATGAATAACTTTACAGATATCAATGTAATGCACTTTTAATTCATAGGGTGTTAATTTTTCTCTTTAATTGCATTCAACGTATACAAGCTCTGGTGTACATACTAACTGTTACTTTGCTTGTGGTATTAAGTGCTCGTTATGACTTTGCTGTTGCCATGCTGTCTGAAATTGAGAAAGATGTTCACTACCTGAAAAGTGTCCTTTTCTATGAAGGGGCCATATTTTATTTGAATGGTGATGTTCACCGACCCAATGATGGAATCTGGGGGTGCTTGAATCCCCACGCTGTATTTGAGACCGTCAGAGACAGCCTCAAGCTGAACGTTTGATGCTTTTTATGCGCAATAAAATCATAGTACTTTTTTCTTCAGTGAAAAGACCGTTACAGACAATACCTGTCTTAATATGTTGAAGTTGTTTGTTGTGCCACGGATTCAGGAAATTCCGGACTTAATTCCGGACTGGCCAAACAGTGTTTCTAGATTACAGTAGGCTCTTAATTGGCCTGTTGACATTTTCATGCAAAATTCACGTTTTTTCTAGTACTCCAATGTGAAACCTGAATTAGAAAAACATTAAAGCACTACTAGAATATGTTTCAAGCTTTTCGTCTCGGAATTTAATAAATTCCAATTGAAAAAACTTAAACTTTAACAGAAATAATAAACATTTGTGTAAGTGGCATACGTCACAGAGAAGGGGCGTGGTAGAGGATACTGCAATCCCGGAGTCACGTGTTCTAGCTATAAAGTGGAAACCGCCCGTTGGGTGACGTAATTATAGTTTCGGTTTTTACTTGTGTCAACCTGACATCCTGCCTGATTTATAATACTGTTTGTTCTCTTTGGTCTATAATTTTGTACAAAGGGAGCTTTTGTATGTTTTCTTCGAAAGTGTTTGATTATAAGGATCACAAAATTGAATATTTTTACGTGAAAGAAATTTGTTTTACGCAATATTAATCGTTTGAAGGTTGTACTTTAAGAACAAGAGGTAATATTAAAGTACATTTCATTAATACCAAGTGTGAATTATAAATTATATGTGATGTCAATTTAAGTTGAATATGCTGTCAAATCTAGTAATAGCAAAATGCACAGCTAATTGTAAATAAGGATAAGGCATATGATTAATTAATTAATAGAGACGTATAATAATGTAGATAAAAGAAATCGTATTTATATTGCAACATTCGTGATGCTAAAGAAGCAGATTATTTTATTTTGATAATAGATTTGCAAAAATTTTAAAGAATATACCACATTTGTGCAGCCGTTTTTAAAACGTGTATTGAAAGTTGCGATAGTGGTGCATTTTTCTGAATAAGGCACAAGTAATTAAATTAAAATAACTGAAAGAATTATTTGTACGAATAAAGTATCTTTGTAACAGAGTTTGCAGAAATCTACTGAGATTTAGCACAATATTTATAGTACTTCTACTCATGGAAGTCGTATCTCTTTTATGAACTACCTTTAAAACATTTCGCCAAATTGAAATCTGTTGACAAAAACATATTTTAATTTTTTTCTGCCGCCTGATACCTGAAAAATAAAATAGAGAGATCACGATAGAAGCCTCACAACAATCGTGTTTAAGGTTTCTCGGTAAATAAGAAGATTACTGTTTTTATTTTCTTCTTACTCATTTCTCATCCTTTTAGTAGATCCTGATTTTTTCTTTATCCTTCCAGAAACATTCCCTTTGCGAAGCCGCAACAAGATTAAAAGTGAGTGTATTTCCTTCCAGCGTTCCTAGACGTTTTTTTTATTTCTGTAATTACCAAAAGCCTAGAAGGAGAAAGAAAGCATCAATTTTACTTTTGCTAACGCATTCTAATCTAAATTCGGTTGTATTAGAGAAGTATTCAGTACATGACCTAAAAGGGAAAAAAGGTTCAACGAAAAATAGTGAATAATGGAATAATAGTGAATTAATGGATTTTAGGCTACACAATCAATAGCAGCCGTCTTAGACAAAACGTTAGTGTGCCTAACACTAGAAGCTTTCCAAGCTTTCTCCTTATCTAGAAGCGTCAACGACAGTCATACAAACTGCTCAGTAAAGTAAATGTATACATGAAAATGCAAACATTTTATGCTTTATAATACTTTTAATTAGTCTTAATTATATCCGTTTAAGAACTTCTTTAAAGAACAAGAGATTACTTTATTAAAAATAGATTTGTTTTTTTTAATAAATGTCCTTTTACTCTTAATAAAACAGATTTCCTAGCATTTCGCAATTTTTACACAACACAAAATTTTCAATACAAAAAGGAAATTTTCCACACACATAATCCGAATATTTTTTACACACATCACTTGTTTCGTTATTGTTGTAAAGTCCGGTCTGTCGCTGACATCTTTTTTTCGAAAGTCTACAGCTAGATTTGGAATTTTCTTGGAACAATCTCGTGCTTTGTTTCTATTCAAATGAAACTCTTTTAACTCCTATGCTAACTGAAAGAGGAAGCTGTGCCTTGTAATAGTTTCCCACTCACTTTTGGTAAATGACGTATGAATTTGTTCCGAATAAATCCAGTACATTACAGAAAACCCGCACAGGCCATCTACGTGAAGCAGTCCAAACGGAATATTTGCACGTTATCTGGTCTACGATATCAACTCCACAATTGGTTTTGTTCTGTAAATCTATTGTTTCCGGAAGTTTGTTCTTATTTTGTGAGTCTACATTTACACTGGGATGTAAGGTACTTAATATTAGGATATTTGTATTCCTTTTATCCTGATAGACCGTCAGTGTTATTTTCACCATTCTTTAGCAAACTGTTTCAAATTGTCTGGTTTTTAATTTCCTTACTTCATGCGGAATTTCTTTCCGATGTTTTCTTAATATGGCTACAAAACTTGTGTTTTCCGTTTCAGATCTTTTAGCTAATGACAGTGGGAAAAAATATTTCTCATAGGTTAAATTTCAACCTGAACTCAGATGAGGTCTTAGAAGACGCATTACTATATTTTTCGGAAGATTTTCAATTTCACTTCTCGATGTATCTTTTCCAAGATATGGAAAAGCATTGCACATAAACTTCGAGTCCATATAGACTAGCATCCAAAATTTTGTACCGAATTTATCTGGCTTATTAGGCATATATTTTATGAACTTACACTTGGCTCTGGTTGGAAATAACTGCTAATCGCTTATAGTAAATAGCACAGTTTTGTATACATTTATTCCCTGTATCTGAAAAAGGTGCAAACTTACCATTTCTAAACACAGAATCCTAGTTGACTTTAAGTCAATAGTTAGATATTTTACAATATCTGTAGTGTAGAAAGCTGTAGTGTGTGAAACAGATGTTACGTTTCACGAGATTCCACCTTTCAAGACATCCACAGATATTCGTGGATTTGGAAAAGACTTCCTCTTCCCCATGCATATCCTGAGTTAGATTGTAGAGACATTAGGTTATTTGGATGCAGGAGACATGAAAAATGAGCAACGCCTTCGCCGGGAATCGAACCACGCACCTCTCGGTTACGCGTCGAGCATGCAGACCACTACACCACGAAGGCATGCGAAGAAGGAGGGAGAAATACCTTATAAGATGAACCATGTTTTCTCTTTGATCTTCTACCTTGTACATTATTGGAACCTAAAATTAAAAAAATAGTATATGTATATTTTGGCAATAAATGATTCCTTATGTTTTTAAAATTAATTCAAATACTTCAGAATTGTCAAAAATGATAACAATACATTAAACATAAATATTTCTTATCTATGTCTTCTGATTTGGAGTCCGCGATTTCTGATGGCGAAATATTTGCTGCTGAAATTCCAGTGGGCTGAGTACTTTGGCCCAAGGATTGCTCTACCGTGCTTTCTTCAGTATCACCGGAACTATCTTTTCCCTCAAAATTTTAGGGGCTATCTCTTCATCAATACTATATTCTTGAACATCGAACTCATTTCCAGGTAAATCCTTTAAAAGTTGAACAAAGTCTTCTAGACTAAGATATCGCAGTCTCCGAGTTGCCATTACAGTACGCTTGAAAGAAAGAAATGCCATGGAACATAAAACTGACTCAACTACTTCAAACTGACGATTGTAACACTTCGTGAAAATGGGATGGACGTTGATAGGGAGGCTGAGAAACTCGGAAGTGTTTCCTGTTGTAAATAATCAGTAAATGAAAAGAATGTGTAGGAAGTTTTTCCAAGAAAAGGTGTTTTCTGAGCGGGAAACAAGATGAATCTACCTAGTTTTACCAGCAGTCAATACGACAGCTGGTGGCGTTTCTAGGTATAACTATTAATATGTTCGTTAATTTTAATTTCATTCGATTCATGATTCGTATTAATAATTTTCGAGGTTCTTTAGGAAAATTAAAAAAATTCTGACTAAGATAAAGGGTTTTTAGGAATTCAAGGTGAAGTGGCGAAAATAATCAGAATGACTGCTTTGGAGTTTCTATTGTTAAAATTATCAGATGAAACAAATATTTCTTAAATAAATATGGATCGACTTTTGCCTGAAAATTTATTATTTAAGAGTATCTTAAGAATTAGAAAACAGATAAATTCTTCAACAATGTTGGATAAAACAAATTACAGTGGAAAGGGAATAAAATAGCGTCTTTTCTTAGTGTTAAATATATTATTAAGCAATAATTATATTCATTTTGAACGCATTTAATGAAATAACAATATTGAACACCTGCAGAGGGTGACAATTATTGAGTTATATGAAAAAAATATCAAATTTTCTAAAACTACTGAGCTTAAAAATTTTATTCAAATTTGAAAAGTAACTGCAGATACTTGGATTTAGTTTAAGACATGTTCGATGCTCTCGCCATCATTGGCTATGACGTGGCGCAGACGAAGAGCGAAATTCTGAAAAACTCGCTTAAGAGTTGAGACATCGATGCTTTCCGTGACCTCCCGAATGGCTGTTTTGAGCTCAGCGATGTTTTCGGGGTATTTGTCTTTAATACCGTCCCACAAAAATTAGTCCCAAATGTTGCAATCTGGAGAATATAGCGGCGATTCTTATTCCAGTGGCATCTGACTATGTCAAATGATGAATGTCCTCTTCAGAGTATTCTTCCAGGACTTGAAACATTCTATTGGTCTGATGGGGTTTTGCTCCGTTCCACATCAACCGCATCTTTTCGAAATCTGCGTCACCTTCAATAAGAGGAATGACATTATTTCCTAAAATTTTGACGTAACTTTCAGCAGTCACTGTGCTGCAATGAATATAGCGACAGTGCACACCAAAAAGGTTACCCGTTTGGTGTGGAGAGATTTCTCTAGAGAGAACTGAGAATTTTCAGTACTCTAAATGCGGCAACTCTGTTTATTGACGTACCCATCTAAATGAAAGTGAGCCTCGTCGTTAAACCAAACCATATTCACATAAAATTCTTGTTTGCCAGTCAAATTTTTTATTTGTTTGTTGTATTAACGAAACAAAAAGGCTGTTTAATGGCCGATGAGTTTGACTTTTGTGCAGAAAGAGCTACAGGTCCTGAGCAACAATTTGTCGCAAAGTCTCCCTGTGGATTCCGAACTTTTGTGAAGCTCATTTGATCGATATCTTTGAGCTATTTTGAAGCACAGCTCGTGCTTTGTCAAAATTTTCAGGCGTTTTCACACTTGCTTGACGATCGACTTTGCCAACACTATCATTACAAACACTACCAGGTTCTCAAAGTTTTAATCAGATCTGTAATAATCTATAACAATTGGACCGCTTGTCTGAAACTTGCACTCGGTCACAAATTTGTTTTGAGCCACAATCGGGCTATTTGTTGCTCGAATAGTATGCTTTGATGATGAATACGCTCAGAAACGCTGCATTTTGACATTTACAACGAAATTTGAACAACAGTAATACGAGTGCGCATAATCACACAAAGTCTTAAAATACCTGCATTCAAGCGCCAAGCTTTAACTGAATCTTGCCAGTGGTTCAAAAGTTATCAAGTATTTTTTCATATACTTTAATAATTGTCACACTGTATACGCAATCAATAAGATTTGAATATTCATAACGTAAAAACCAAGGAACAAATAAGAAAAAGAATTGTTGAGGATTTATACCCGTTGTTTCTAAAAGTGCAATTAGTACGACTTTTTCGTTTCTTAAATCATAAAAAAGTACCCTAAAAATACAATCTGTAGAACCCACTTGTCTAACTGCTTTGAGAAAACTGGAAGTGTAGTAAGAAGGGTTAAAATTACCCTTTATTACACTCTTTAGAAATTTACAATGCGTCAACTCGACGCTAACAAACTACGCTACGCTACAGGGCTCAGATTATCCTGTTTCCTAACGGAGAGTTGAAAAATTTTGTGGCAACAACGTAATTGCTGTTACGCCACGTTTAACCAGCAATAAATGCTAAGCAGAAGCTCACGCTACAAAAGACACAGAGTTAGCCCACACTCTCTAACTTTCCCTTCTAGAACTTGGTATTTAAACCTTTTTCTCCTCAAGGTAGAATTTTGCATTACTTCACGCGCGCTACCAAATTTAAATATTCTGGCATTGACAATTAGAAGAAATGAAGGCTTATATGAAAGTACTTTCAAATTAAATTAAATTGATTATTTAAAATAAATATAAATCCCTACAGATCTAACGCCCAAATACAATTACCGTAAATTATCTACTAATTTATCTACAAATTAAATTCAAAACTAAAAATTTACTTGTTTTCAAATCAATTCTGAAAACGTAATTTATGACTATAAACGTTTATCTTCTTACTTTTATACAGACTAAACTAATCATGTTTTTCAGTGGTTGAGTATTTTGGTCGTTTTTTTATAAATGCGTTTGTTAGTTTTATTAGTCTGTTCGAGGAAATCAACATTGGAGATTAATTTACATTTAAATCTATTACATTTTTTGATATGTATGAAGACTAGAAACTTTAAGCACATCCAAGAGTATTTCTGTTATTAATGCTTTGTGTAATCGATATCTACGAACATAAAATCTAGATTTACATGCAGGGTATTAGGAAAATGGGGCCATAGTCTTTCATTGCTAAAATATTTACCGCGTTCATTTACTTCAAGAATAAAATTTCTCAAAGGCAGATAATTTTATGTAAACACTTTCAGCCTTGTGGACAATTTTGTAAATGCAGAATTTAACTTTTGGGTGCTTCTTCGTAAATCCGAAAAAATGTCTTGCGAAATCTTTTATTGGGGTTCTCTAATTCTATGTTAAAGTAACAGGTTAGAGATGCGACGTAGATCTACCTCCTCGTGGTTCATCCTGGAAACGCATTGCGGGTAAATGATCTACAGTTTTGGCATGCAACCTTCCTACTCTTCGTACATGAAACTTAAGCTTCTACGGTAGAACGCGGATGGCTTTTCCCATTCCAAGAAAATGCAGATTCAGAGATCTTTACGAAAGTATAATATCGATCTTTTTGCAATCATGGAGGCTCACCTGACTGAGGACTCTATGAAGCCCTATCCTTTCCCCGGATATACATTGTGCATACTTCCAAAACACAGGCAAACTGCCAGCGGCATATTGATGTTGTCAAAAAGGATATTAATGATCTTTTTGATCAAAAAGATCTTCTTTTTTATCCCTGGTTTAAAAATTATTAAATGTACGGGAGAGAGTACTGACAAAAGTGAAATTGTGAAGATTCAACTATGGAAGTATGAGACCCTTTTCAAGATCTTTGCCCTCTATATCCCTCCTAATAACAAGCCAGATTTGTCCAGTATTGAAGTATCTTCAAAGACAGTTATTATTGGTGACATGAACCCTCACTCAGGAAGGTGGGGTTATAAGCAACCAAATGCTGCTGGATTAGAATTTGAAGATCTCCAAAATTCCAATTCTTTTAAGGTTATTTTTAAACCAGATGACCCACCGACTTACATCCATTATAACGGTTTGGGTAGTTAAGAAGACTTGTTATGTGTATCATCTGCCATTTGTGCTTCTACTGAATGGAGGGTTCTGGAGGATCCAAGTTGAGGACACAGGCAAGTCATGACCTCTATTAATATCCGCCACCCGGCAGGCAGATTTAAAGAAATCCTTGAATTTAAAAAAAACAAACTGGGTCCAGTTTGAAGAAATAACTGATGCCGAACTCGGGGAAGCGAATTTTAATCATTCTCTTCCTCTTGAAATACTTGTTAACAACTTGACAAAGGCAATCTTGTTTTGTGCTAAGGCATGCCTACCACGCGGCAGAGGCTATAAGTGTTTCTGGTCTTCTAAATTGGAAGAATATAAAGAGAAACGGGACCGACTCAGAAGAAAAGCTGAGCTCACTAAAAAGCAGTCTGATCAACATCCAAAATCGTAAACCCTCGTGTAGGAAGAATCCGATTTCCGTTGGAAATAAATTGCTGTCTTCGGATAAGGCCATTGCAAAGGCCTTTGGACAGTCCTATCCCCAGTTACAGCGAAAGGGAAAATATGCAAGAGAAATTTCAGGGAAGATTAAAGTTGAATGGAGAAGGTTAATCAAAATGCAGAATGCTACGGAAGACTTAACTGGGAGGCTATTTTTGAAGCTCCCTTTAGTGCACAAGAACTGGAACTCGCACTTCGATGGCTTAAAATGAAGAAATCTGCTGGTGTGGATTATATCTATACAGAATGTCTTATCCATTTGAACAAAGACGCAAGAAAAACAGTATTGAATGTCTTTAATCAAGTATGGGAAATAGGTCAGATCCGGGTACATTGGAGAAGAGCTATTATTATCCCAGTCCTAAAGAAAAATAAGAACCTTGGAGAGCTGAACAGCTATAGTAACATCTCGCTTACGAGTATTCTTGCGAAAACTTTGGAAAGACTTAAACCGTTTCGACTGCTATCTTGAGGAATATAGCATTTTAGATGTAGAACAGGCTGGTTTCCGAAGGAATAGGTCAATGTGTGACGAAGTGACAAAACTCAGCCAATTTATTAAGGATGCTTTGGATGAGAGAAACATTTTGACAGCTGTTTATGTTGACTTTAAAGGGGCTTATGATTCTGTCTGGAGGGAAAAGCTATGCCAAAAGCTCTTCAGTATTTGTGTCTTATCAAAACTAATAAATTGGATTAGGCCTTTCACAAACCAGAGCACATGTTTTGTAAAATTTGAAGATTCCTTCTACAAACGTTATAATTTACAAACTGGGCTTCCTCAGGGAGCAGTTAGTAGCTGCACCTTATTTAATATATGTATCAACGATCTAATTTCTTCTTTTATATCAACACCTGGTATTAATTGTCTACTATTTGCTGATGATTTGGCAATTTGGACCGAGACTCCAAAACACGGTGCAAGAAACCTTATTGAAAGCCGTTTAAATAAGGCCCTGCAGGTGCTCTCGAATTAGTGTGAAGAAAGTAATATGAATGTAAATTTGGAAAAGACTGCCTCACAATCTTTTTTTTTCTAACCCAGGAAATTCTTCGCCTAGCTTTAAAGTACCAAGATATTTTGATTACCAACTTTACAACTTTACTTATCTGGGAATGACTTTTGATAATAAATTAAGTTGGGAACTTCATGCTGAGCAGCTTACCAAACGCGTTTTAAATAGACTTAGTATTTTAAAGCGTCTAGCAGAATGTATTTGGGGGTGCGCTCGGTCCACTCTTAACATTATATTTAATACTTATATCCTGCCTTTAATGACGTATTGTTATGAAACTCTCATTATTGTCCCACAATTGGTGGTGAATAAACTTGAAGTGATGTAAAACCAAGCTCTTTGCTAAATTACAGGAGCTGTGAAGTCCACACCTATTGATGCGATGTTATTTATTTACAGGAAATAAACCCTTCCAGGATGTTATGAAAATGAGAGCCTTGATTCTCCATGAAACGCTACAGCGGATGGAGGATCCCTACTGGAGGGACTACTACTATCCCTACTACTACTATAGTGAAGCCTAGGAAATTAAAAACCCAATATGGATTTATTCAAAACGTCTTGGATATGAAGAAAGATCTTGAAATTACGAGTACTATACAACCTCTCTCGACAACCAGAAGCCCTTCGGAGGTGATTAATGTCGAAGTAACACTAGACCTAGTAGAAACCATCCATAGAAAGAGAGATGTTGCACCAAGCGTTATGAAATGTCTCCCTTTGGAGATCATTGCAACTAGATATCCATCTATTTATTAGTTGCATATTTTTACTGATGGTTCTCAGTTTGACTGTCATTTTAAGGTTACGGCTAGTGTGTTTTCGAATCTCTTTTCTTTCTACGCCCCTGCAGGATACATTGGTACCTCCTTTGATGGCGAAGTAGTAGCCATCTGTTTAGCCCTACACCAATCAATAGCTTTTCGTTACAAGTTTGCAAAGGCAGTCATTTTTTCTGATTCTCAAGCAGCCATTCAATCAATTAGCTCTGCTGAACACCCATTAACACCTGAAATTTTGCAATGCCAAGTATTCCTAAGAACTCTCACTTTAAAGGGGAAACAAATCGTCCTCCAGTGGGTGCCCGGCGATTGTGGCCTTTGGGGCAATGAACAAGCGGACGTACTTGCAAAACGAGGTGCCAACTTACTACAACATCCAAATACAGCCGTTTCCTACTAGAGGATTAAACTGTTTTTAAAATGTTTATTTACATCTAATACCTTACGAGATCTTCAGACTCGTACAGCCTTGAAAAGTTGGAGAATGATAAGTCCTTCTCTTATTCCCAATAATCCAAGACGTACTGCAGTTGCACCTTTCCGTTTGTCTACAGGACATGATTGCCTTGCCGCTCACCTGCACTGCATAGGATTTCAAGCGATCCTATTTGCCCACTTTGCAATTCTGGAGAAGAAATGGACAGGGACTACCTGCTTCGATGTGGGGCTCTTCGTGGTATTACAGAAGAGTCGAGATACTGGGAGGCAAGAATGCTTCTTAGGCAATGAATTCGCTCTTTTTGTTCTTTGTTCTGTTGCTTGTAATCCTTTGGTTTTCATTATTTAATAATTTATCTTCTCTTTTACTATTACGACATGAAAATGTAATATAGAATGATATTTTGCCGATTCTTGCAAATTTCGAGAAAGGTAAATTTATGATTAATTTTTTAGTTACAGAGCAAGTATTCTTCGTTTTTATGGTCTATGGTTTCATATAGGTGAAACGTAACTTATTACTTAGTTTATTGACTTAGTTATACAGCTGATACCATCAAGCTATCAATTATGAATATAGCCATGAACTGCAAGTAAAGGCAGGAACTTCAAAGGAAGAAAAAATGAAATAATTTGAAGAAAAATTAAAGCAACCTACAGTTTCTATCAGGCTTTTGGTTTTCACTATTTTATAATTTATCTTCTCTTTTACTATTATGACATGGAAATGTAATATAGAATGATTTTTGCCGATTCTTACAAATTCCGAGAAAGGTAAATTTATGATTATTTTTTTAGTTACAGCCAATTAATTATGTTTCTAAAATTTCCGCTGACTTTCACATACTTATTAAAACTTTTCCAAATATTATTGATGGGTAATACCTGCTTTAATTTGATGCATCATAAATGAAAAATTAAGATATATAGAATTTGAATAACTACAAAAATTTGTGATCAATGCGAGGCACACAACAAATGCAAAAATATGTGTAAACTGCAGCGCAATATGTTAGATCTCCTTTAAAGACAGAAATTTCTAGCTGAGCAAAGAATGACATTAAATTTGCTCACCATGGCCGTCAATATATATTGTTCTCTTTCAATGTAAATTTTACAATACTTTTCAGTTACGGATTAGAAGGGGTCAAACGAAACTATTTCTGAACTCAGAAATTAGACATCATGAAAAGTAAATTTTAAAATTCTTTGTTCATATGTACTATTATTATAAAGCGAATGTTTATCAGAAATTTGCAAAAATGCTAAATCTTTAAAATAAATAAGACTTTAGAATAATTTGCACCTGAAAAACGGAAACTTTGTTTTCTTCGGAATACAAAACGAGATTATTTTAGCTATGCAACTCTTATCGAGCTTAAGATTTGTATTCTTTGCCCAAAAATATAAATTTCATTCGTAATATGAATTGAAGGGAGGAAAAAATCCTAAAAGCGCATAATAAACAAAGAAGTTTTATTTGCTTCTTTAAAAAGGGTAAACATTTCCAAAGCTTCACATGTTTCGAAAAAAATACCACAATTTTATCACACTGCTGAAAAATAAATTTAAAGGCGCATATTTCTAGAAAAATATCAGTAGCATTTTGCATATTGTAAATGCACATCAAACGTCACAATAAAATATATAAAAGAGCACATTTCGTTTCTTGAAGATGAATTGAAACTGACTGTAAAAGAACATTCCGTTGAATAAATATTGCTAGCATTTAGAATACTCTTATTGTAAACACGTAACAGATGTAAGAAAGGAAAAATTTCAAATTTATGTTACAGCTGCTGCTTTATTCTTTCATTTCTGATACCGATTTCTTGACTAAATTAAACAAAATATATGTATTTGCTGGAAATCTAGACAACATTTACGTTTGTAAATTCCTTTAAAATTATGTCTACAAAAAGATGATCTTAAATTCAGGGAAATGTGTCTGTGATTAATAAGAATATCAGCCCTCCCATGTTTTGCTTATTTCTGTAGGTTTATGATAATAACATAAACACTAACGAGAATACATATGAATCACACACACACACACATGCATACATACAAGGTGATTACAAATTTACGGTACAAATTTTGAAGGGAGGTACACAGCAAAGATAAGAATAATATTCACATAGGAAACTGAGGTCGCAGTTTATTTATTTAGTCACAATGACACATTCCCGCTGTTATGGAATTGCGTCACTTTAAAACGAGTTTAGAACATTAAAGTGCCACTTTTTGGACTTATATACTTAGACCTTTTACAGCACAGAGGATTTTTTCTTACAAATTTTAAGCACATTAACTTTGAATGTTATTCTTATTTCAAGGAGTTAATAGAAAAATAAATCCCATTTTCTGACATTAAATTTTTAATTTTGATTTAACTAAATATCGAAAAGCAATCGCATTTTGATTATTATAACATTTACAAGATTATCTGCAGTAAAAGGGAAGATTTTGCTTCTCTTTTTAGAAAGAAAGCCACTTCACTGAAGCTATGGTAAGGAATATAGTAGAATTAATGAGTCACCAACCTCATAACAAGAATAAACCTGTTTTGAAAGAGTGCACAAATGAAGCTCACAATTTTTCTTCCGTGGTACATATAACAAGAAGCAGATAAACGAACTCATGGTACCTTATGATATATCAGTGTATATCGGGTGACCCAAAATTAGACATGATGAAAAAAGCATGATTGATTAAAAGTATTGGGTGACCCCAAAAAACGTTAACATGTGAAATTTCAATAATACACGGAATAATGTAGGTAGAAAGGTATAAACTGACACATATGCTTGAAATGACATGGGGTTTTATTTAAAGCCCCCCAAAAATACAGAAAAAAAGTCCAACATAGGGCCCTGTAGGTGGCGCCGCATGAGAAGCCTGTATGAAATGAGCTGTAGTGAGAGAGAGAATCAGTTCCTTCATGACTTCATGACTTGAGAATCAGTTCCTTCATGTCACTTTTATCTTCGCCTCCTATTGTTGGTCACGATGGGATATGTATTTATCACATCAGTCGTGATCGGATCCGTTTTCGTAGAGGAATAGCGTGGTTCTGCTATTCAAACTCTCAGTGTGACGGTTGTGAGGTACGCTGGCATGTTATAAGATCTCATCATCCGTAGTCAGTTTGATAAACAGCTGTTGGAAGGTATGACTTTTATGCAAGATGGCCCTCCACCCCATGTTGCTACGTATACGAAAGGTCTCTTGCACACATCGCTTGCTGAGAATTAAGCGCTCAGACGCCACTTCCGTCATGCTTGGCCTCTCAGGTGCCCAAATCTCAATCCGTGTGATTATTTGTTGTGGGAGTACCCGATTTCGCAAGTCTACCGCGATCATCTGACCTCATTAGGGATGCTAAAAAACAACATCAGACGGCAATTTCTCACCTCAGCTACAGATATACTGTACTGTGCTGTTCACAACATTGTCCCTCGACTACAGATTTTTTAACGAATGATGGCCGACATGTTTAACGTTTGTCATAAACAACATAATCTTCGGTAAAAATCAATTGCTATGCTAATTATTGCTTTTGTTATCATATGAATCGCCATTTGTTGGCCGTCCTAAGCAAGTTCTTGCTTTCAATGAAACCCCATGATATTTCAAGCATGTGTGCCAATTTTTACCTTTCTAACTGCATTATTACATGAATTACTGATTTTTAAATGTTAAGGAACTTTTGGGTCACCCGATACTTTTAATCAATCACACCTTTTTTGCTAAGTTCCTCTAAATTGTCTCACACTTGTAACTGTAGAAAGCAAAGAAGCTTATAGAAATGAATACCAAATTTTTTACTTTTTAAAAGAGAGTGGATATGTGATTGACTGTTTCTGGACCGTTACCGTTCTCGACCATATTAAATTTTAACTTATCGCACGGCATTAAAATGCAAATCAGACACAGATTCCTGTCATACCCCAACCATTTTATTTGGTGGACTTCTCAAACGTCTTCTGTTGTCAAGATCTTCTTACCTTCTTTTCTTGTCAAGATTGTTTTATGAGGTCAAAGTTCTCAAATATTTCACGTTATTCAAAACGAAACGGCAGCCAGTCTATGACATATAAAATAAAGGCACCCTCTTACTGTTTCCAGGAATGCATGGAGTACTGGGCAAACGTCGATGTACCGATGGCTGTTTCTTAAAAAATGACTAAACTGATTTTTTGTTTTGTTTTAATTTCGAAAAGAAATACTACAAAACACTGAATAGCGCATCTACTTGCATTCAGAGGTCAGATTCTTACATAAATTTTGTCTGATGAGCATGCATTTTTCCTCTTTAAGATAATATAAAAATTACGAGTTACTTGGTGATAATTTAATTCTTTAGGCACACTTATTTATATACATTTCAAACATTGTTTTTTAAATTAAACAAGCTTTTAAAATTTTAAATATATAAACCAATAAAACAGTTTAACATTAAAAATCATTTAATTTTTAAATGTGAAATGAAAATAAACAATTCTTATTCGGCAGAAATAGTAACAGACTTGCGTCTCTTCAGCGCAGAGAATTCAAATATCTAAACTGACAGCTCAACTCGAGTTTAAAATAAATCCACCAAGCAAGTAAAGACGCCTGGTTGGCTTTAATGCGGATCACAAATAAAGCGAACTGATCGCATTGAGTAAAGCGGATAAGAAATGCGATTAAGGTGACAGAATCAGTGATGTGTAAATTTACTGATAGAATTGTTTGGGGGATGGCTTATCTTGAGGTATTTTTGTTACGCACTAGTTTGTAGGATTTTATATAAGAACATGAAAGTCGCTGGAATGGTAAGTTCTTGTCGGTTTAAATGGAAATCTAGAAAATGCTATGTGTGATGGAGTCTTCATACTGAATGAAACATTTTCGTTTCCTATTTTTTATCTTACGAAATTATTATTACTTCAGTTATGATCCTTAGTATCTTATCGAATATTTAATGTTTTGCTCAGAAATTTGGCAATAAAATGATATTTTATGAAAATCTCATGCAAAATTATTCAGATACACATACATTATAAGTATCTAAATAATATTAACACACAAAAAGGTGTGCTTTTGTGAAATAAAGAGGAAAAAATGCGTAATCTAAATGCATATATATGTATAAGTTAAGCGTTTATTACAAAACTTTAAGTGAGTGTAAAATAACTTCAAAATCTAAAACTTAAAATAACAGTTTAAAAGTGTGTTGAAAATCAAAGGAATATTTTGGAGAAAAATTTGCTAGATTATTTATATTTCGCTGATACCCTGTAGGGATTATTTTACTTTTCTAATAGTTATTTTTATATTGAAACCATTTCCTTTAAATTATTGTTTTCCAATGGAAGCTACAGCTCCCTGCTAGCTACGACTCCCTGCTAGAATGAGATTTCGGTATCGCTTTTTATGTTAATGAAGTAGAACTAGTATTTAATGGGAAAGTCAGTCACTTCTACAGAATTTCTTTTTCAGATTTCATTTTTTGAGTTAGTAAGTTACTTGTATGTAAATATGCTATTGGACTTTGCAAATTTCGTCTTCAACTTACGATTGGACGCTGCAGTTGCTCCGCCCATCACGTGACGAGCACTTCGTTGTTACTCCAAGCACCGTACTCGCAGCATTCAGCTACAAGACAGAGAGGAAGTTAGACGCTGCCAAGCCTGCTCCGACACCCTGATATAGAATGCTATCATAGAGAAATGCTATCTCCACCAACTAATATGCCTGCCATTCGAAATGCTATCACCGGATATTACCTAGAGAAAGCTTGGATTCTGTTTTCCGCCATGAGATAGCTATCGTTTCGTCACAAGATATGCCTGAGTTAGATACGCCGTTCCGGAAGTTTCCAGCACTAAACTGCAGATGTTTTTCCTTTTATCGGACTAGACAAGTTTTCACTTCATTCTAGGATTGTTAAAAGAGATTATGGATGAATAAAGATCTTCGAATCGAACACTCATGATTTAGGAAGATGACCTATGACCTATGATCTATGACTTCTACAGAAGCCCTCAGAAGCTCTCAGAAGCTCTCAGTAAAGCATGTTTTGCCTTCAGGCAACATCGTTGTTTCTTACAACGTTCAGCAATAGTTTTACGCGCCTGTTAGTATTCGCCTGTGAGATTTAATTACGGGCCGATTCGGTTAGTTATTTTTGTACAGCTTCGGCTAAAGTTTAGCTATTTAGATTTAGTTTTCTTGATTATTTTGTGTCTTAAGCAAAAGGCTTTCCTGTACGCCCGAGAGGGTCCGTCTGTAGTATTTCTTTGAGTGAATGAAAGGATATTTTTACATTTCTTTGGACTGTATAGTTGCAAGAAGGCCAGCAAATAGCCGCTAGACATTTCACTAAAGTTCTAGTAGCTACGGACACATAAATTAATTGGAAATTTTTAACTCTTTAAAAATTCATAGCATAAAAATCATATATTGGACACTTTATTTCTTTATTTTCAAATGAATGAAAACACCTAAAATTTCTTTATCAACTTCAAATGGTCAGTGGATTGAACTTTGTGAATAGAATATAAACTGCGAAAGTTTACCTGGATAAGCTGGCTAATTCTATAGTTGAATGAAAGAATGATGATTATTCCTTTCAACGAGACAATTCTTTGGCTGACTACTACACAGTTCATTATCGAAAGTTTTGGTAGAGTATTCATATGAAAATTGATCTCAGACAGAATCTATTTCCGTGAGTACCTTACCCAAAATGTTTCGCAAACTTAGATACGACTCAGTTGTCGAAGAAATGATGCGTTAAAGCGATGGCCATTTGGAATTCAGATTTAATTCTCTATAATTTTATCTTTCGGAATTTGTCAAGAATGCTGTCTTTGTGCTTGTATTCCCTCGGTCTTTGCAACCGAATCTTTAGGAATTTCCAGGATCTTTGCAACCGAACCGTATCACATATATCTGCAACCGAATGCAGATCTGGAAATTTACCAGGGCTTTAAATCTGGCAATCAGACGCAGAGCTTCTTTCTTTATAAGTCAATAAATTTTAGCAAATATTTGTATAGGAATTTTAGCAAAAATACATTGGGATCTGCTAAAGAAGTTTCTACATCCGATCGCTTCGAAATCTTTTCCAAACTAGGTCTCTTTCTCGCCGAATTTTAAATTTTACATTGGCGGGATTTTTTACAGTTTGAACAGAATGGATATTTTTCAAAACCCTTCAGTACGTAAATCAATAATTTACTCAAACTGGCCCTGTCTTTGTACAGAACAAGTTTAATAATTTTAATTTCTTATTGGCGTGACAGCTGTATTTTTACTAATAAAGCATGTCATAGTCTTAAAACCTACTTTAGTTTATTTATTTGGAATTACAGATCTGCTGCTAACCTTTCGACAAAACCTTTTGAGGATGCTGTATGTACGTATACTTAGGTAAAACACGTATAGTATACTACTCCTTTTTTTAAACCATACTTTTGCAGGAAACATTTTATATATTAACAGGAATATTTTAACAGGAAATCTGCTATTAGCTGTAGCAGCATACCTTTCTGAGCTACAAAGGAAATACATTTAAAATAAAAATTACGTAAGTATAACTGAGAAATAATAATGCTTATGGTATTTAGCTAAATGAGCAGACACAATAGATATGCCATAGGTAATAAACTGCGCAAAAGCCCAAATGTGTCAGAGGTATTCGTTATTTAATTTATAAGGCATTTTCTCGCTCCTTATTGCATGTCATCGTGACATAACTGTAAGCATGCTCAACAAGTATTCGGCAAGTCCAGAGTAAGAATTCCGGCGAAGGCATTACGGGATTCTTCGATTTCCTTGCCTCAAAATATTCTGAAAAGGCTCTACAGTGGTGCCCGAACCCAAATAGGTGGTAGACGATAATTCTTCACCACCGCGTTCCACTCATCGCCAGTTATCCTATAAAAGGGGGAGAATATAAGGCGTTTTCCCCCTCCATTTTGCATGCCTTCGTGTAACTGGAAGCACGTTCGACGCTTTCGGGAGGTCGGAATTTTGAATCCCGGAGAGTGCATTGCACATTTTTTACGTTCCTTTATCGATGCAGCCTAATGACTCTATAAAATTGTGCAGATAAACTGCTGAGTGCTTCATCTGAATGTTTCATCAAAGTTCAGTAGACAAACGAAGTTAAGCTCTCAGCAACGCTCCCATCATTTACAAGTGGGAGAAGACACAAAGGGAATAGTTGACTAAATAAACTGCCTTTAAATAAACTGAGAATCGATGACGTCACACAAGAGCAAACCTTGGCTTCATCTGAATCTGAACATGAATTAGAGCGAACTGAATAACTGAAAGCAATAAGGAACGTAATACGGCCTTAGACTAATGATACGGAATATTTCAGTGACTTAACTTACTTCGAATAGCTATAAATTCGCTTCAAACCTTTAATTACATTTGTTTTAAATATAATAATAAAATTTCTTATTTCTAAATACTTAAATCAGAAATCTAAGTTAAGTAATGTTGTTTGAGTCAAAAACTGAGATGCTAAAATACTACGCTCAGATAGGATTGCCATTTCTCTGACTGACAAATCGGGACATTTGTCTTAACTATGATAAACCGGCATACTTTTCTTACTATTATCAGTAATGTTTTAGAGAAAAATAAATAAAATTTTTTATTTAAAATTAGTATTAATAAAAATTATGAAATTATAATACAAGAATATTTTATTGTGTAAGTAAAGGTTATTAAATAATTAACTTAATTATTGTTTTTATACATTGTCACACAACGTGAAGCATCCCGGGGATATTCCGGTTTCATTCTATACCATTGTATAACATTCGCAAGCGCTTTTGGGATATTCCAGGCATATCCGTAAAGCACGTTTTTAGATTTCTGAAGAATGTCCAATTGTTCAAAGAATAAGAAGAGTAGAAGAATGTTATCTAATTATTATTAGTCCGTTTAGAATACACTTCTGATCTATGGAAAGGTCTTAAACGGAAACTTCCAGGCACATTTTAACCAAATATTCTTCTATATTGCAAAAACGCTCTGTTATATTTTTAAAAAGGCGTTGTGATGGTTTCTAGTGTACAAAGAAATTTTTGATATTGACAAGGTATCAGATTTGATTTGCGTTTACAGCCTTTTGTTGTTAATAGCCTTAAGTTTTGAAACATTCGTGGGACACATAAAACATATCGCTTGGATATTTGTATTAACATAATTGTATATAAAACAGGTGGACAATGGGATATTCGACTTATATTTCAAATTGACAAATGAACTCGAATGAAAATGAGAATTCACCACGATATTCGACTCACACCTATACTTGATTCTTGTAAAATGTCTGCCTTCGAGAATCGATTGGCAATATGGTTAGACAGGTAGTAATAAAGTGGTTGTAAAATTGTTACCAAACGAATACCTTAAGAAGCACTAGATTGAGATGTTCAACCGTGCACAAGAAGTCAACATTATGACAGAAGGACAGATAAAGTCACTGCGAAAGTAGTTTCCAACATGTGCAAAATTTGAGTAAGAAAACATCTTTTCCAACTAGAAATCAAAACCGAAGGATTTAGCTCTTTTCCTTTTCCATCTCAGAAACCTCTGATAAAGAAAAACGGAGACAAGCTGACGCTCCGAAAGCATCATTTCCGAATAGTGAATGCTTTTTTGAAAGCTAGGATGCCTGCTCCAAGCTCAAATCAATATGGAATATGAGGAATTTTATCTACAGTGTTAAAAATAAAATATTTAAGATGTTGCAACGCTGAGCAGAGATGATAATAACAAAAAGATGAGAATTTTGTTCGACATTTTATCTGAAAAATTTTCTAAAGCTTAGAAATTAATATTTCCAAATTCACTGTTTGGACGCTTTACAAAAGAAGTTCAAGATTTCGAAGAAATCCTCATGAAAGATGCATAATACAACAAGTGAAAAATATAAAAACTTACTCAACGTACGTTGATTGTCAGTACCACCCGAGATTTAATTTACTTTTACAAAACGTCTTTAAAAAGAAGAATTATTACAGAATTAATTCATTTTATCATAAATTAAAATTGCCTTTGTTATTCTGGGAATAATTCTTCTTCACCATTTTCCTGCTAACCACTTTTAATACAAAATAAGTCTTTTAAAATGATTTTATATCTTTATATCAAATAACTGGAAGTAATTCATGAACTTACTCGTAGGTAGTTTATTACATTTATAGACTATCTGTTATTAAATAAAATATCATCTCTTGTTCAAGAACGTTTTATTTAGCTATGCACGCAAGAAAATCGAATGCGTCTTAAAATGCCCATCTTTTACTCTTTCAAAGCAATTTCGATGAATGTATATTATAAACGCTAAACAGAGTTACGAAATTAGTCAAACGTTATTGATTATACTTGCAATGACTGTATTAGAAATTTTACACTGAATTATATAGCAACACTCTATCATCTGAGTCGGAGTAAGCGGATTACGAATTAACCTAAACTATTTATAAACTATAAGTTTTATATTGCGGAATAATGAAAACGTATTTCCAAAATCATCAACATAAAATTAAACTGTCTACGGAAAACATAAAAATGAAAGGGAGAGTATTTCGGATTAAAGGTACCATCTGCTGCTACAAATCTTCCATTCAGACAATAGGCCTCATCTGCGCTGGATCCCCTCACATATTGGCATATATGGCAATGAAATGGCTGACCACATTACCAAAGAAGCGGCATGTTCTACCAGACGCCCAGAATTACCGGCTCCTAAACCGGTCTGTTTTCTCAAGTGACAAACAATGTCTCAACTTATGACTAAATGGCAAGACGAGTGGACTAGAAGCACCACAGGACGAAAAGTATGTAAGTAAATCCCTAGGGTCTCTCTAGACAGACATATTCCTCCTTACATACCACTCACTTTTTGACGGGCCATGGCTCCTTTCCCTCTTATCCCTACGGCTTTAAGATTAGAGATAATGCATCTTGTGACTGTGGAGAAGAAGACAGCCTGGATCACTTTGCGTTTAGCTGCAATTTACTTAGGAATCAAAGATTCAGGCAGCCAAGTGATAGTAATAAGCCCATGTGGAACAAGAGCTTCCAATATAATAAGTATGCAACCACGCGGCTCAAAAGCATTATTGACTGGTGTGCAGATAAATACTCTTAACATAGGCTAACAATTTTAACATAATCAGTTCATTAAAGGAATACTGTAAATGGATACGAGGGATAGCCCATTTACAATTGCACGAATGCTGTGCTCTGGTACAATACATTGTTAATGTGTCTGCAACTGAACGTGCCTTGTAATATATCTGTAATTATATTATATATTGGTAATTATATTTTGGAACTTATGCATTAGTAAGGGTCTTATATCATTTTAGCAATTGTGCAGGTTACTATTTAGTAGTTTTTTTTTGCAGTAGTCCGAGGTTGCGTTATAAGCTACAATAACTGTGTAAGGTTTACATTATGTTAATTAACAGTTATTTTAAGTTTTGTATCTTTCCTATCTTATTCTAATTTCAGCAAAGCAAGTTCTTGCCAGAATGTAATTCCAGAAACGCAGATAATGCAAATGAGAATGGGAACTATTTAAGTCGTGACCTAACCGACTTCAGGAGAGAGAGTCTGATTTCCTGAATAACGCGCGTTTGCCTTCTGGCTACATCTCTCTTAGCTATTATTAGGCTGGGCCATATCTTAGGCCCTTGCTAAGCTTCGCCGATTTAATTAATACTTAGAGGCCAACTAGTTATATTCTGATAGCTTTGGCTATATTCTTTAAGAGCTTTAGTTCAGCTAGTTTTAGTTAATTATTAGTATTTAAGTTTAAGCCCGAGTGGCGGCTTTATGTAAAGTTCCAAGTCGGAACTGATTGTAAATATATTGAATAATAAAGGGTTTTAAACCCTTCTCAAGTCTCACGTGTTTTGTTCACACTTAAGCGATAATTCGCTTGTTAAGTGTTCCTGGGGTTCGGTGTTAGAACGTTAGATTTAAATAGTTGAATCTCATTAACTGTATTAGTAATTGTATAATGTACTGGATTATGTAAGATGAATCTCTATTTGTGTAATGCTTCTGTTTATGCCAAAAGGATAAAAAAAGCGGAAAACAAAACGGTAACTGAACAAAACTGGTGTATAATGCATTTCTATGGAAAAATACTTGTGAAGAAGTAGATTCATAATGTATCCGTGTAAAAATACATAAATAATATAAATTGATCTGTGTCAAAATACTCGTGAAGAAAAGTATATTGATAATTTGCACATGCTGTATAATGCATTTCTCTAATAATATGGTACAACTTATTATTCTATCAAGTATTGGTAAATGTATAGTGTATAGGTATAAAGTACAGGCATACCTTAGTTTCATAAGATGTAATTATTTTTGTGTAATGCTTATTCATTAAGCAGCCGGCCCAGCTCAGGAAGCTCAAAAGCGCATAATGATCAAACTTGAAGCACTAGGACTGGATTTATGTAGTCCACAATAATAATGTACTGACTTCAATTCGCAAAGATATAGAGCATTAATGTACACTGATTTCCAGTAGCTTCTGCAAGAAGTCCATCTTGAGTCAGTGCGCAAAGTAACGTTAGGCTGGAAATATGCAAAACAAACATAACTATGATATAATATTATACAGATGTAAATGGTTCAATTATATAGGTTTGTAATGAGTACATTAATGTATGGATGTAACAATGTAAGCATGAGCATATTATGAATAGAATATTGTACAGAATATTGGGGATAGTGTATTTTGTACAAAACATTTTGTATAGTATTTCGTAAGATGCGTAAGTGCCCGTAGCATGCAGTAAGGCTAGTTTTAGTTTAAATTATTATTATTTTAAGTTCTAGCCCGAGTAGAGGCTTTGTGTAAAGTTCCAAGTAGGAACTGATTGTAAATATACTGAAAACTAAAGTATTTTAAACCCTCGTTAAGTCTTACGTGTTCTGTTCTTACAATTAAGCGATTATTTCCTTGATAGTGCTCGTGGGGTTCTAAATTAGAACTTAAGATTTAAATAGTAAAACCCCACAGAATGTTGTGGATTGCCAAACAGGACGCCTGTACCTTGTATGTTAATTCACAGCAATACGTAACGACTGCATGTTGTAGCATTCTGTAGTTTTCTTCCCTCAAAGTGTATTTTTAACAGTTCGTTTAATCTCTCTGTATTAAGAATTATGTTGTATATAATCAAGAGTTATTACTTGTGTCTATGTTATATAATCAAGAGTAATGTTTAGTGTCATATGTAGCTGATGCTCACAGTGTATTATATGCAGACATGAGTTTTCTAAGGTGTTTTAAATATATTGCAATGTTCAGCGTGATATGTATTATAAAAATTATACTGTATTGAGTGTTTTTATATAGCAATGTATTAACGTGCAACGTGACCAGGAGAATGTTTATTTAAAAGTTATTCCTGCTATATTTTCAGAAATACAGCTAAATTTATGTAACAGTGAACTTTTAGCATAATATTATTTAATGAAAATTAGTATGGACTGTATTTTATATATTGTAAGTACAGCATAAAGTGAACAACGTGTATTTCTGTATTTAATAGTGTTAATTTGTTTGTAATGTGTAATTTTGCTCTTTATTTAAGCCTGTTGTATCAAACACTGTGTTCTATATAACCAAGTTATATACTATATAATCATGTTATGTCTTAATTTATACCAATAATTGTAGTTAGTTACATTATTCAGTGCCTATGTTGAATTGTCAAGAGTAATGTTCAAGAGTTTGAATGCAATGATCAATTTCGGAGTGTAGCTCTAGATAGTTGCGGGATCCGGACGATAGCCGATTAGTCTATGCAAGCCGCCCGGGTGTCCGGACCTGCTCTCACTTGTCACCTGTGAAGAGGGAGAGAGGAACTCTCGAAGCTTGGAAGGGACACATGCATGAAGACAATTCAGTGTTCGAGGCGGAAGTCGTAGTATTGAAATAAGCCCTTCTATACACAGTCAATCACAATTAACAAAGACATCTTATCTTCACAGAGAGCCTTTTAGTCACATTGCCATCAGATCATACAAGTAACCTAATAGGTGAAATTGCGGAAATGAGTACGAACGTCACCACTATGTATCTTCTGAATAAAGGCGCACGTCGGAAACCAGGGAGAGGAAGAGGCGGGAGCACTAGTGAAGGAGGCCACACACGATCAAGAAGCCCAGCTAAAAATCCCACCACCGAAAAACAGTAATAAACGCAGAACGTGGACGGATACCATGGCTTATTGGCAGGAAGAATGGATACCATTCCCCACAGCAGAAGATTTCACGACTTCATTTATAAAGTAACAACGGCTAGTCTGATCACAGATCCTTTCTTGACGCGTTTCTTTACTGGACACGGACCATTCTCCAGCTAATTAATTTTACGACAGGAACCTAGCAGTAACTTCCAACTGTGTACGTGAATAGGCCGGAGTTCTTTTTCATTATCTCAAAACTCTGCAAAAGCGTTTCTCATGTGCAAAGGTGAAACAAAGTAGCCAGTGAAAGCATTCCAAATATCGCATAATTGTGTTTCAATTAAACGAAAATTCAGCCAAGAAGCTAAGGACACTATGACACTTCTCTATTAATAAATCTATTAATAAATAGACCGTTAGAGCACTCATAGTGATAATGTTATTTAAGTACCATATGTTATTTGTTTAAAGCTTGCTGTTGATGTACAACGTGAAGTGTTTTCAAAGCTTAATCATTTTCCTTCATTCACCGCTGTTCCACAATTTCTCCCTCAATTCCACTGAAAAACGAGGGACTGAAGTTCCATTGCAGCTATTCTTATTAGAGCATAATATGGAAAATTTGGGAACAGACATTAGTTTTGTTTACAACTGAGCTTTGACATTCCGAGCAAGTACTATATTATGGACAAAGTGAATAACGAATCATTATACATAATACTCACAATCATTATTCATATTGCCTGGTTCAAATTCTCTGCCATTATTTATACCGTCGGACATTTTTTAAGTAATGTTCTTATTTATTACTATGTCTGCAACATACCTAAGACGAACTACAAAACTCTATTCAGTGGATTTCCTAGGGAAAGGAAACTAATCTGTGTAACTCTAAATAAGTTTTAAAACATTTTATTCATAACAGAATTTGTAGAAATAAATACATAGTATTTAGCAAAACAGTGTTTTATGTTGATAAAGGTAACTACACTCTAATAGCTTATAAAAAATTTACTAAATAACTTAAAGGTATTGTGGCATTTAACAAAAATAATTGAATTTCTGTAATTTATTTAAAAGAATCCCACTGGAGGGAAAACTGAAAAAGATTTATATTGTTTTCAAATAACTCTATGTTTTTTCTCACCTAAAGGGAAAAAAACGTATGTAATTATTTGCAAAATTATTCCTAATTCAGGCACGAGGGAAAGAATAAATTTAAAATATGTTTCTAAGTTAATAAATTGCAGAGGTGCATTAAGTCTTTTCTGGTATTATTTTATTAACACGTGCTATCTTTTAAACAGGTTAATTTCAAGAGTCAAAAAATTAAGTTTTTTTGCGTGTAATGTTCTTATGTTTTAAAAAAAAGCTTCAGTAATTCTATTACGATTACCAATTTATGTGCAGAAATGTACTAATACATTTTATTTCTTTGCAGTACGTTTTATTCTGTTACCAACTTAAACGAAAGAATCCGAAAACGAATCAGCGTAGGTTTATCAATTATTTTTTTTCGGCTGGAGGCTATAAAACAAGCTGTTTTGAAAATTATTGCTTCTATTAGAACTTTTAATCGCTAAATAATATTTCTCGAACAGTATATTTTATGAAATGAAATATGGATTGTTTGGAAATAGCTTCTCAAAGTTATATTTAAGTTGTTTTATAATGTCTATTTCAAATTAAAAATTTTTAATACAAGAATAATTTCTATACTTCGGCTGCGAAATCTTAATATCCGAAAGAATGAGATACAGGGACATTCCTTTATCTCTGAAAGCATATTTAAATACAATTCTTCGAATCGTATGGAAATGTGTAACGACAGATTTGCATATTCGACGTACTAAAAGCGCATAAATGTAATATGCCAAAGGAATTTTAAAGAAGGAATTGTGGAAGTAAATATATATTGTAAATATACACCCCTGATTTGGCTTGTTAATATGTTTAATATTTAAGAGGCGTAAAACTAATGATCATTAATATCTTATTCCATGTTCATTTCTTGCATAATTATTTCGTTATCTAAACGTTTTCATTCTTGCTTTGAAGCACATTCTAAGTATCTTATACATTTCTTCAGGATTTCCCCATACGTTATTTTTAGAATAAAATTAATTGTGACCATAATCAAAGAATTTCTTATTCACTGTCCTAATTATACTCGGGTTTAAAAAAATTGCAACACCAAAAAGCAATTATGCGAATAAACTTGCAAATAATAATATGTGAATAATGCATATTAAGTGTATTATAGGCAAATAATTGGAAATATCAGACTCGCAGAGCATTTGGGGGTCGTATGGGGCACACTATATCGTCAGTGAAGCGTGCAGGCAAATAATGTTCTCAAGAAAACCAATAACCCACCACACAACAAACATATCATCCACATGGCAATAAATACGTCATCCATATGACAATGCATTTTTATCTGGAGAGTTGTTACATTATTGCTGTACTGTTAGAGGTATGCCCTTACCACTTCGGTTGTTTGATATCTATGTACAGCTTTTTTTCAGTAATTTACTACGCAGAATTCTTCTGCCGCAAACCCACTGATGTCTCCTGCTACAACGAGACGCACACTACTCTTCATACTATAAAACAACCATACACATTCTGGTCCTATGGCCTTATTTTTGACAAATGCTCTGCGCAGACGCCTGCCATTGGACAAGCATCATCGATTCTCAGTCCCACGCGCTTTTTCCAGTCCAGTGTCGTTTCTACTGATGTTAATTATCAATCAAGTTAAAAATTTCAGTTGTTTTTCTTTTTAATAATTTGCAAACCTGATATTCCTTGTCAGACATATTCTCAAAATCACATTTTACAAAACACATTGAACTGGCACTGTCCTATATGTCTGTTCTTTCAATGTCTTGAAGGGAAGAAAAATTGCAATTTTTTTAACCGAATTGCAAAATTTCTTTAATTTCATCCGCTTTCTACGATTGGGAAAGATAATATATTTATCTGGTTTTGCTCATTTTATAATCACTTACACACAGTGCTAACACTTTCATTGCAGGAATTAGCAATTTTTTACAACTATATGGAAATGTCCATTTTAGCAATTAATTGGGATATTTCGTATGTAAACTTTCAGATAAAGCCCTCTAAGAAATATATGAAGGCATAGTCTGTTTGCTAGATATTAATTCTTTCATCTTATTTATAAACAAACCTATCGGCTTGTTGTATTAGTTTGAATACTTTAATTATAAGTGCCGCTGAAGTTTGAAGATATCATAGACGCATTTAATAATGCCGTTAGCAAACCAAGCATAGCGGTTTTTTGTAAGCTCTTTTCATAAATCCAAAATATATGTAATCTCCAGAATACTGATGAATCCATGATTTTTCTTCTTCTTATATGTGTAATTGACTCTCGTGCAGCCGTTTGTTAGTGCCTGCTCGTAACTCGTGCTTGGCTAGACGTCATTTAATGGTTCATTGTAAATGTTATCAACAAAAATTGTTCCCATTTGGACATAATTTGATTTTTTGTCGTTTATGACCGGCACATTTTTTGTGTAATTGTTGCTTTGCTAACTAATCATCCGTTGATAATTATATGCGATATAATGTAATTAATACTAAATTAGTACAAAAATGTGTACGCAGTATCTGAACTAAAAGCTAGCAAATAATCATGAATGGGAATAAAATTATGTTGCCACCAAACGTTGATTGAAATAAGAGAACACAGTCTAGCACTGTCTTTCCGCTCTAGTCTAAACTCGTGTCGTTTCTCTCACAGAAAAACATTTGTTGGTTCTGCTGCCAACAATCCTCCAGTAAAGCCTAATTAAGTTTTGATCGCGCCGTAGATAACATTAAAATAGAAACTAAACTGAAGTAAATTAATAGGCAATAAGTTTCAGTATCATTTGTGTTTATGAAGATATTTCAAAACGTTGACGTGAACGACTGTCGAACTATAATACCGTTTCATGTGACTGTAATGTGTAAGATTAGTAATTTTCACAAGCTTCTACGAGACACATCGTTTTCTTTCATGATTCACTCCTGGCTCACGACAGGCGTTTCGTAAATGCTAAACCAAGGGCTAACTACTAGTGTTTTACAGTTTCGTCACTCAGCAACAGGTACCGCGCTTAAAGTAGGAATAGGGCATGTGTTGATTTTAATGCGAAATTAGCAATAAATTTTGCATTACGTCGAAGTATTTCTGTTCCTGGGCGGCACTAATTCTTACGTATGGCAAGTGATATGCAATAGTGCAGATATTAACTGCTTAAAACTATTATTCATATTATTGTTGCTTTTTATCCCAGTCTGCGAAATCCTCAAGTATAATTCCGAGTGAAATAACAGTGTGTGTCTTGGTAATAATTTTTGTTCAAGAAACGCACAGTTCATTTATTCGTCATCAATTGGCGATATGCAAATATTAAATTAGAACCAAACTTTCTTATCTCTTTAAGGTATAGTCCAAACTGCGAACGAGAAATGCAATTAGAATATAGAAAATATAATGTTACCATAGTAATAGTGTCTATAGTTACTATAGTAAATATATATCTTACCATGGTAAATAGTATTGTACTTTACTGTCTTACAGCTTATAGCGCTCGGTAATAAAAACACAATGAACTTCCAAAGCGGAATGTAAAGGAAGATTAAGTAGGAGAGAGTTCCTGCAGGATCTAGTCTACGTTTCTCAGCTAAGGGGGAACAGATGACGTCGGATGGACAGTTTCTGGTCTCCGCTTCCAATCGCGATGCTGCAATTATAGTGCCAGAATATTTTAGCTCCCTAAATTTTGATAGAAAACAATGAGCATAATGAAATGCAGGGATCACGTACCTGGCTTTTTTTGTCACACATCTTTTCAGAAAAATTTCGGCTGGAAGATATGACGTAGATTTTAGCCAACTCTCTCTCGATTTCGAGGGTGATCAGGCACAAGTCCATCTTCGTCAGTAGAAAAGAATTTCTCTATATTAAGTTTGTTTAATTATTAAAATTCTTGAATATATTTGGCTGTTCCCCTTCAAAACACATAAAACAATTATTTGCTTTAATAACTCTTCATTTGCTGCATTCTTTCTTGGATAGACATGAGTTTAGGTATATTTCGGATTATTTGAAAACATGGTGCTCGCAATATTTTCGAGTAAATTATTGTCTTTAAATATAGAGGCCTGAATTTGTTCTGAATTTTATTTACTAACTGAAGCAAACCACTGCGTCTTCCAACAGAGTCGAATTGAAATAACGCCTGTTTACAAATCGAGCTTCCTTGAGAAGGGAAATCATTTTCTGAAGATTATACTGTCCAAGATATGAAAGACATTTTCAACCATAAATGTTCTCTTCCTTTTATTTTTGTACATTTCAGTAGTTCTTTTGATGGAAATAAACCCGGAACTGATTCTGCATATTTATGTGATGTTTAAGAAATGTAATCCACTAATATTTTTTTTCTTTGAACGTAATTTTCCTCTTAAATTTTTCGAAGTATGATTTGTTGTCTCAGTTTAATTCGAGCATGAAAGATACCAAATTTGGGTATCAAACTATACGTGATTTTAGCATTTAATGCCCATTTTTGAATTATAAAGAGGTTAAATATATTTTCTTTTCCTACTCCTTTCTTTCTTTCGTCTTTTTTCGGGGTGAGGGCGGTAACGGGACGACTGCTGACTGTTGACTGAAAGAATTTTCTGCATAAGTTGAGCCTAGAATTGTGCAAGAGGGAGTTTGATGGTATAAAAATAGAGTTAACACTCAGAACAGGAAGTAAGTATGTATAAAAGAGTTCCAATTTCTGTCCACGTTAGAATATAGAACAAAAAATGTTAG